>CM066033.1:127142996-127426903 GCA_033557465.1 Ichthyophis bannanicus
CAGGGAGGCCCGGAACCTCGATGGTTTTGGTAGAAAGTGCTTCCAGGGCTCAATGCTTGCTTGCCGTGTCCAGTCTTACCAGCTGTACATGGGCATGTACTTGTGAGACCTGGCCAAGGAGTTGGCCGGATTCTCTGCTGGTCTTTCCGGGGAGCCCTTGCAGAGATTCAAATCCTTGTCCTCGGGGATTCGGGATCGCTCCAAGTTTATGTCCCGCGCCGCCTACGATGGCTTCGAGGCTTCGGCCCAAGTTGCGGCAGCCGGCATCGCGGCTCGACGCCAGGCATGGCTGCAGTCATCGGACCTCGAGCCATGGGTTCAGGACAAGTTGGTCGATGTCCCTTGCCGAGGTGAGAACCTTTTTGGCAAGCCCATGGCTGAGAAGGCCGCACAGCTCGAGACCGAGCACCTTACAAGGACAAGGCTGTCTAGAAAGATCTCTGCCCCTTCTCACAAAAAGAAGGGCTCGGGTAAAAAGCCCTTTTACCCGAGGAAGGGCACTGCCTACAAACAGTACTCACAATATCAGGCTGCCCAAGCTGCCCCTCAGGGTCAGCAAGCCAAGGGGCAGGGTAATGGGCCCCGTAGGCAGAGGACCCCCAAGCCTCCGGCCCCTGCTCCCACTCAGCAGGGTGGGGGTTTTTGACTCCTTCAGCATAGCCTCTCCGTCCCTGCTCTCCCAACCCTGCACAGGATGTCGCCTCGCTCTGTTTTTCCACCAGTGGCCACTCATCACTGGAGACAGTTGGGTGTTAAGCATAGTCTAGAAGGGCTATGCACTACACTTCCAGCAACTGCCTCCTCCATACTTTCCAGGGGAGCCTCCAAGGCCTCCCCTGCACACAGATCTTCTCCTTCAGGAGCTCCAAGGTCTGTTGGTGGACAAGGCGTTGGAGCCTGTGCCTCCCCAATTGCAAGGTCAAGGGTTCTACTCCAGGTATTTCCTGGTACCCAAAAGAACCGGTGGTCTTCGACCTATTCTGGATCTCAGAAACCTCAACAAGTTCCTAGAGAAGGAAAAGTTCAAGATGCTTACTCTTGGAACACTTCTGCCCTACCTCCAGCAGGGAGATTGGCTATGCTCCTTAGATCTAAAGGATGCGTATACCCACATCCTCATTCATCCAGACCACAGAAAGTACCTCAGGTTCATTGTGGGAGGAAACCATTATCAGTACAGAGTACTACCTTTTGGCCTCACCTCCGCTCCCAGGGTCTTTACCAAATGCTTGGCAGTGGTGGCGGCCTACCTGAGAAATCAGGGAATCTTTGTCTTCCCCTATCTGGACGACTGGCTCATCAGGGGTCAGACATGCCAGGAGGCCAGACAAGCCACCCTCAGAACTATTGCTCTTCTTCAAAGCCTGGGGTTTGTAATAAACTTGGAGTTCATAGGAGCAAGGTTGGACTCGCTGCTGGCAAAGGCCTTCTTGCCAAAAGACCGAGCCCAGAGACTGATAAACTTAGCAAACCAGTTTCTCCTCAGGTCGCTGGTCTCCGCCAGACTCTGCCTGAGGCTTCTTGGCCACATGGCTTCGACAGTACATGTGACCCCCAATGCCAGGCTCCATATGAGGCCTGCACAGTGGTGCCTGCGGACTCAGTGGTCACAGGCCACAGGCAACCTCAAAGACAGGGTAAAGGTGTCCAGACACTTATTGCACTCCCTCAGATGGTGGCTACACCCACCCACTCTGTTGAAAGGAGTACCTTTTCAGAGTCCTGCGTTCACAGTGGTCTTGACCACGGATGCCTCCCTGCAAGGCTGGGGAGCTCATTGTCTAGGCAAGTGCACCCAGGTCCTGTGGTCTCCCTGGGAAGCTGCACAGCAAATCAATCTCCTGGAACTCAGAGCTATTCGGTTAGCCCTCAAGGCTTTTTCTCGAACCCTGGCTCATCAGTCTGTCCTAGTTCAAACAGACAACCAGGTAGCCATGTTCTATGTGAACAAGCAGGGCGGAACTGGGTCCAGGCTACTCTGTCAGGAGGCACAGGATCTTTGCTTGTTTGCTCTCAGACACAACATGCTCCTCAAAGCAGTATATCTACCAGGCCAGGAGAACTACCTGGCGGACAGGTTGAGCAGGATTCTGCAACCCCACGAGTGGCAGCTCCATCCTTTGGTAGTTCAAAAGATTTTCATGAAATGGGGACTTCCATCCATAGACCTGTTTGCCAGTCCTCTGAACAAACAGCTGCCAAAATTCTGCTCCAGGCAACCGCATCCTCTGCGGGTAGCAGCAGATGCTTTTCTCATTCCCTGGTCTCAGGGCCTCCTGTATGCGTTTCCTCCCATGCCCTTGGTGGCCCGAACTCTGTTCAAGATTCTTCAGGACAAGGCCTCAGTCCTGCTGGTGGCTCCCAGGTGGCCCAGACAGCCCTGGTTTCCACTTCTGCTTCAATTGGCAGTGGACCCCCCTCTGCCTCTGGGGTTGCAACCTGACCACCTCTCTCAGGATCAGGGTACCCTTCTGCACCCCAATCTCAAAGCTCTAAATTTGATGGCCTGGAGGCTGCAAGGGTAGTTTTGGCTCCCTGGGGCCTACCTCAGAAGGTAGAGGAAGTTCTCCTAGCCTCTAGGAAACAATCCACTAGAAAAACCTATGCTCTTAAATGGAAAAGGTTTGCAGTGTGGTATCAGTTACATACAGAGGATCCTTTCTCCTGTACTGTACCTGTAGTGCTTCAGTACTTACTGCACTTATCCAATCAAGGTCTTAAGTCCAATTCTGTTCGGGTCCACCTCTCAGCTCTAGCAGCTCACCACTCTCTGGTGGAAGGACACTCTCTGTCGGTTCACCCTTTGGTGTCCCGGTTTCTCAGAGGCTTGCTCTTGACCAAGCCTCAAATCCGTCCTCCTGCCCCTGAGTGGGAGTTGAATGTGGTCTTGCAACAACTGACTCGCCCACCTTTTGAGGCAATGGCTACTTGTCCACTACGCTTCCTGTCCTGGAAGATACTCTTCCTGATAGCCCTTACTTCGGCTAGGCAAGTGAGTGAGCTTCAGGCCCTGGTCTGTGATAGGCCTTATACCAGAATTTATAGGAACAGGGTAGTCCTCAGGACTCATCCAAAGTTCCTCCCAAAGGTTGTCTCCTCTTTCCACCTAAACCAGGAGGTGGTTCTTCCAACATTCTTCCCTAGGCCTCATGCAAGCCAGGCCGAAGCAGTTCTGCATACCCTGGACTGTAGGAGGGCCTTATCCTTCTACCTTGACCGTACGCAAGGGCACAGAAGGGCTACTCAGCTCTTCATATCTTCTGACCCTAATAATTTAGGGTTAGCTGTGTCCAAGCGTACCTTGTCCATCTGGGTGGCTGACTGTATCACCTGGGCTTACAAGGCGGCTGACCTTCCTTTGCAGGGTCGGGTCACGGCCCACCGTGTCAGGGCAATGGCTGCCTCAGTGGCTCATCACCGCTCTGTACCGTTGGTAGACATCTGCAGGGCTGCAACTTGGTCTTCAAGCCAGACTTTTGCGGCCCATTACTGTCTGGAGAGGGAGTCCCGTAGGGACAGTGCTTTTGGCCAGGCAGTACTCCGGAATCTCTTTGAGGTTTAGGCAACTCCTGCCCTCTGTTGGGCTACCGGTGGAGGTTGTGTCAGTGAAAAGCCTTTCTTTGATGCTGGGACTAGAGGGAGTTCTCTTGTTCAGCCTGGGTTCCTGGTAGCCCAGAGCTAGGGAGTCACCCATATGTGAGGACTGACCTCCTGCTTGGTCCTGGAGAAAGAGTAGTTACTCACCTGTAAAAGGTGTTCTCCAGGAGCAGCAGGAATCAGTCCTCACAACCCTCCCTCCTCCCCTTGGAGTTGCAGTTGTGCATAGTTTATTTTTCATTTTTGTGTGCTGTTCTTAGCTATGTCATTTGACTGAGGTAAGATGGCACCTTTAGGCAGGAAGGGAACCGCGCATGCGTGCCTGCATTCCCAAAGGCTTTCATGGAAAGCTGGGGAAATGCTCCGCTGGGGCTTCATCGGCGTCGATGACACCCATATGTGAGGACTGATTCCTGCTGCTCTTGGAGAACACCTGTTACAGGTGAGTAACTACTCTTTACCGTAACCTTTCCGGTTACGTTACATCTGAAGCTCTCCATGTAAAGTCATTATCCTAAGTGACATCACTTAGGGAAGACATCACTTATCTTCAAGAAATTGGAGGCTACACCGCCTACTACAAATGTTTTTTTCTTTCGTTTGGATAAAGGGATCTTAAAGACCCATCCTTTTTCTGCAAGGAGTATTTCTACCTTTTTGTCCAAACCAGTCAGATTTATCTCCTCCCTATCTTTAGGAACAAGCAGGAATGAGTCTTCACATATGGGATTCGTCGGTACCGACGGAGCCTGCGCGGGAACGCTCCCCAGCGTCCAGTAAGAAAGTTTTTGGGATCATCCCACAGCGCCTGCGTGCTGCCTTCCCGCCTTTTCCAACCGCCTCTCTCCAGTTCTTCTTTTCTGCGGAGCCAGCAGGTCGTGTTCCTGTCACCGCAGAAGAATTCTTTATTTTTTTCTTTATTTTTCTGTCTCGCGTCTGCCTTCTTCGACGTCAGACCGGTACCGCCGGTCTTTTCTTTTCTTTCTTAAAAAAAAACACAAAGAACTTTTCTTTCTTCAACTGTGCATTTTCGGTTTGGGCCTTAGGCCTGAACATATTTTCTCCTCATGGAGAAGCCCGCTTCCGGGTTCAAAAGGTGCACGAAGTGTGGCGGTACTATTTCTGTCACCTACACCCATGACTGGTGTCAAAAATGTTTGGGTCCTGACCATTCCATCACGGATTGTGTGTCCTGTACCATGATGTCTAAAAGAGGTCAGCAGAACCGAGCAGCCAAGCTCAGTACCCTGTTTCCCTCTGATGCAGCCTCGGTGGCATCGACGTCTTCCAGGGCTTCTTCTTTCTCCCATGGATCTCAGGTAACCAAACATAAATCTAGCCGGTCCTCAAAGGGCAAATCTCCCTCTAAGCATTGAGATGCCTCCGGGCTTGTCCTCGAGGATTCCGCACCGGCAAAAATTACCCCGGCGGGAAGTTCCGACTTCCAAAGCATTGTCTATAGGGTCACAGGTTGACATCGATGGCTCGGCCTCGACCGATCACCTGTTGCCGTGTTCTGGGGTACCGGTGGCCTCCACTGGTACCGACATCCAGACTCTGGTGGCGTCGATGGATCAGAAGATTCTGTCCATGCAGTGCACCCTAACAGCGATTATGCAGGCTTCGACGCCTCCGGTACCGCAACAGTCTCCGTTGCCGGTACCGACTCCGGCACCGGCATCGTTCCCGGTGCCGGTACCGATTGCATCGACATCGGCTTCGGTGTCGACTGCAACGGTACCCTGTCCTATGATGCCCATCGGTACCGAACCAGTACCGCTTACTCCCGATCGATCCCACTCGGTACGCGTAGTGGGCTTTACAGGAGCATCCAGACAGGCGATACTTCGATTCCTCCGAAGACTCTGAGTCTGAGGTTTCTGTCGATGCACCGGTACTTCTTCCAAAGGAGTCTGATTCTCCAAAACGAAGAATGTCTCCTCCAGAAGATTTGTCTTTTCAGGACTTCATTAGGGAAGTGGCTAGGGGCCTCTCCATTACAGTGGTCCCTGAGTCAGAGCCTAGAGCCAAGCAACTAGATATTTTGCAATATCCTAAGGCTCCTAAAGAAGCAGCTACTTTACCTATTCATGAGATTCTCTATGATCTCATGTTGAGCATGTGGGAGACTCCTCTTACCACCTCTCCTCATTCTCGTAGATTAGACACCATGTACCGTGTCCCTCCTTGTCCTGGCTTTCATAAGTCTCAGCTTCCTCACCACTCTATTGTGGTAGAGTCTGCCATGAGGAAAAAAAAGAGTGCAAAGAGACACTCATCTAATCCTCCAGGACGTGAATGCAGGACCCTTGATGCTTTTGGCAGAAGGGTTTTCCAAGCTAATATGCTTGCTGCCAGAATCAACTCCTATAGTCTCTATATGGGGATGTTTCTAAAAGAAGTCACAGATCATCTGCAGACTTTAGCCCCTTTTATTTCAGAAGATAAAAGGCAGGAATTTCTCACTTGGCTTAAACATGCCCAAGATGTTTCCAAATTTTCCAACCGTGCAGCCTTTGACTCTTTTGAGTGTGTAAGCAGAGCCTCGGCTATTGCCATAGGTGCACGCAGAATTGCTTGGTTACAAGCCTCTGATTTGGAACTTTGGGTCCAAGATGAACTGGGAAATCTTCCTTGTACAGGTGAAAACCTTTTTGGCAGGGATTGGAAAGCAAAGGCCACTCAGATGGATGCTGAGAACTCTGCTTTGGATCGACTTTCAAAGTCTACCTCTGCTCCTGCTAAGAAAAGGTTGTTCAAAAAGACAACTTTTTCTAAAAAGGGAAGATACTATCCTGCTTATGGTCAGCAGGCATCATTTGCAGGTCGTTTTGCTGTAAAGCGTCAGCAACCACCTAAACAGGCCAAGTCAAAGGCTGCCAGGCCTCCCACGACTCAGCAGCCTCAGCCTCCCCAGGGCCTTTGACTTGCAACTAGAGAACTTAGCCTTTCTGGCTCTGGAAGAACCAGAGCCCCTCACCATTCCAGGAAGGTTGGCTTACTTTGCTCCCAGATGGGAGCAAATTACAGCAGAGCAATGGACCCTCTCCATTGTAAGGGAAGGGTACAAGCTTCATTTCTTGAACCTTCCTCCCCACACCATGGTGAGACAGTTCAATTCTCCAACATCTCTCCTCAACCTTCTGGGTCAGGAGATTGCTACCCTTCTTGCCCAAGGGGCAATAGAAGAAGTACCCCTTCTTCAACAGGGCTCAGGGTTCTACTCCCCTTATTTCCTTATTCCAAAGAAAACAGGGGGCTACAGACCCATATTAGATCTCAGAGAATTGCACAAGTTTCTATTCAAAGAGAAATTCAAGATGATTTCTCTCGGTACTCTGCTGCCATACCTTCAGAGTCAGGACTGGCTTTGTTCTCTAGATCTCAAGGATGCGTACACCCATGTCCTCATCCATCCAGCACACAGAAGGTTCCTTCGGTTCCTTTTTCAAGGAAAGCACTACCAATACAGGGTGCTTCCTTTCGGTCTGGCCTCTGCACCAAGGGTGTTCACGAAATGCATGGCAGTAGTAGCTGCATTTCTACGCACTCTAGGAATATTTGTTTTCCCATATCTGGACGACTGGCTCATTCGAGCTTCATCCCAGTCAGAGGCCCAGATTTCTCTAACCTGCACAATGTGTGTCCTTCAGTATTTGGGACTGGTAATAAACATCCCAAAATCCCATCTCACCCCTACTCAGTCTCTGGAGTTTATAGGGGCCTTGCTGGATACCACAACTGCAAGGGCCTATCTTCCTCAGGCCCGTTGCCTACGCTTGGTGCAGTTAGCCTCCCAGATACAGTTAAAGTCCCATTTAACTGCTCGAGAGATGTTACAACTATTAGGCCACATGGCATCCACCGTGCATATGGTTCCATATGCTCGCCTTCACATGAGGGCAGCTCAATGGACTTTGTCCACCCAATGGACTCAGGCATCAGGTTGCCTGTTAGACAAAATAGCAAACTCCAGTCGCCTATTTTGGTCTCTCCAGTGGTGGAAGTCCCCTCCAAATCTGTTGCTGGGGTCCCCTTTTCAGCAGTCGCTACCCCAAGCAACTCTGACAACAGATGCTTCTCCAATGGGTTGGGGAGCTCATCTGCAGGATCTCTGCACCCAGGACATCTGGTCTCCACAGGAGACTTCTCTGCATATCAATCTCTTGGTACTCAGAGCAATATTCTTAGCTCTCAGAGTGTTCCATTCCCTGCTCAGCTACAGGACAGTCCTCATCCATACGGACAACCAAGTAGCCATGTTCTATGTAAACAAGCAGGGCGGGACTGGCTCTCTGTCGCTTTGCAACGAAGCTTTGCGACTGTGGGCCTTCGCCAGAGAGCATCACATCCATCTTCTGGCAGTATATCTTCCAGGCGTTCAAAACTCTTGAGCGGACAGACTCAGTCGAGTTCTGCTTCCACACGAGTGGTCCCTCCACATGGACCAGGTAGCCAGGATTTTTCGAATTTGGGGAACCCCGGACATAGACCTCTTTGCAAGTCCATGGAATGCCAAACTTCCCCGGTTCTGTTCCAGAATTCCGTGTCAGGGAGTTCAGGCCAAGGATGCCGTCCTCCTTCACTGGGGTCAAGACTTCCTTTATGCCTTTCCACCAATTCCCCTAATTCCCAAGACACTATTCAAGCTTCAGAGAGATCAAGGGACCATGATCCTCATAGCACCACATTGGCCACGCCAAGTGTGGTACCCTCTACTTCTGCATCTCTCTCAAGCTCCTTCCCTGGACTTGGGCTCTGCACCAGACCTTCTGTCCCAGGAAGAGGGAACTTTGTGACACCCAAAGCCCCAGTCGCTCCATCTCAGGGCTTGGTTGCTGAGGGCCTAGACCTTCAATATTTTCATCTCTCTCAGCAAGTCAGAGATGTTATTCTTGCCTCTAGAAAGCCTTCTACTAGACGTTCCTATGCTTTCAAATGGAAAAGATTTACCATTTGGTGTTCAGGGAAAGGTCTAAACCCTCTTGCAATACCTCTGAATTCTCTACTAGAGTATCTCCTGCATCTATCCCATGCAGGTCTGAAAACAAATTCAGTAAGAGTCCATTTGAGTGCTATTGCAGCGTCCCTCAAGCCTCTCAATGGACAACCTGTTTCCTCTCATCCTCTTATAGCAAGATTCATGAGAGGCCTTCTTTTAACTAAACCTCCCATTAGACCACCTCCAGTGGCATGGGACTTAAACCTGGTTCTTGGCCAGCTTATGAAGCCACCCTTTGAACCTTTAGCCACCACCTCCTTGAAATTCCTTTCTTGGAAAGTTATTTTTTTCATTGCAGTCACCTCAGCACGCCGTATCAGTGAGTTGCAAGCTTTGGTGGCTAATCCTCTTTATACAAGGTTCCATCATGATAAGGTAGTCCTCAGGACCAATCCACACTTTATGCCTAAAGTGGTCTCACCTTTTCATCTGAACCAAGAGATATATTTACCTGTCTTTTTTCCAGGACCTCATGCATCAAATGCAGAGAGGAATCTTCATACCTTGGATTGTGAGAGAGCTCTCGCTTTTTACTTACAAAGAACACAGCAACATAGAAAGTCTTCTCAACTCTTTGTTGCTTTTGATCCTTCTCATTTAGGACTTCAAGTCTCTAAGAGAACATGTCCAACTGGATTGCTCAGTGTATTTCTTTCGCCTACCAGAGTAGGAACATTTCTCTGGAGGGCCATGTCACAGCTCACAATGTGAGAGCCATTGCAGCCTCAATGGCTCATCTAAACTCTGTGTCCATCGACCAAATCTGTCGAGCGGCCACCTGGTCCTCGGTTCATACCTTCACAGCCCATTACTGTTTGGACAAGGACTCCCGCCGGGATGCCTCGTTTGGTCAGGCTGTTCTCAAACACCTGTTCCATTCTTAATCAACTCCTACCCACCTACCCTGGTCGGATGCCAGAGATCCATGGGAGGAGGTAGAGTCCTTTTCAAGGACACACAACCTGGGGTTTCTCCCTGGCATCTACAGCTAGGGAGTCCCCATATGTGAAGACTCATTCCTGCTTGTTCCTGGAGATAGCACAGTTACTTACCTGTAACAGGTGATCTCTGGGAACAGCAGGAATAAGTCTTCACAACCCACCCACCTCCCCTAGGAGTTGTATCTCTCTATCTATCTTTCCTTTCCTCTCTCTCTCTTTGTCTCAGCTTTAAAACTCGAACTGGAGAGAGGTGGTTGGAAAAGGCAGGAAGGCAGCGCGCAGGCGCTGTGGGATGCTCCCAAAAGCTTTCTTACTGGACGCTGAGGAGCGTTCCTGCGCAGGCTCCGTCGATACCAACGATACCCATATGTGAAGACTTATTCCTGCTGTTCCCAGAGATCACCTGTTACAGGTAAGTAACTGTGCTTTCCTAGAGCCCTATTCTGCTCCAAGGACAAAGAGCTTTAAACTTTGGCCTGCAGAAGCTTCAGCTTTTCCTCCAAAGTCCAACCTCTTTAAACTCCCCCAGTTTTTCTTCTGGGATTAGTTCTAGCCATTAAGGCTTCTGACCTCTGCCTGTATTGCAAAATTTATTTTCCTCTACTTCACAGTGAGGTAATTTCTTTGAGGATAATCTACTGGCTCTTAGCAGCAGACCTGTATTAGCCTCAATAAACACTTTCACAATACTTTTGAGTAAGGTCCATATTAGAAAATTGGAATTCAATATTTGCTAACAATTATGGTCTATACAAGGACTCCCCTCCAGACGCCTTGTTTAGTCACAGCACACCCTTTTTTATTCAACTCCTACCCTCCATCCCTTGGATGCCTGAGGTTCTGGGAAATAGCATGGCCCATCCATTAGATTTGCAACATGCTGGGACCTTCTCTAGGCATCTCTAGCTTGGGAGTCCCCATATGTGAAGACTCATTCCTACTTGTTCCTGGAGATAGCACAGTTACTTACCTGTAACAGGTGATCTCTGGGAACGGCAGGAATAAGTCTTCACAACCCACCCACCTCCCCTAGGAGTTGCTCTCTCTCTCTCTCTCTCTAATTGGTCTACTTCCCTCCTTCGGACTCAGCTACAAACCCAACTGATGAGAGGGAAGTGAATGGGCGGGAAGGCAGCGAGCATGCATGTGGGATGCTCCCAAAAGCTTTCTTTTTGGACGCTGGGGAGCGTTCCCGTGCAGGCTCCGTCGGTACTGACGTACCCATATATGAAGACTTATTCCTGCTGTTCCCAGAGATCACCTGTTACAGGTAAGTAACTGCTTTATAGTAGTTTTCTACAATTTTGTCCTGCTCTCACATCAGACTCACCAGTCTGCAATCTCCTGGATCACCCCTGGAATTCTTTTTAAAATGGGCATGGTTAGCCACCCTCCAATCTTCCAAGTACTGTTGACAATTTTAACAATAGTCATCTGTAACCTAGACATAGTAAACTAGATCTAAAATAGCTCCTCCTTTTGTCGATTCCTGAACTAGCTGCTCCATAAGCAGTCATTTATTTCATCTAGGAACTTTGCCTCCTAGCATTTCCTGAGATGACATTTATATTTGGTCAATACTGGGGTATTTGAAATCATACATTATTTATTGTGTTGCCCAATTTGCTAGCTTCTGTTAGGATGTCATCATCTTTCTATTTATTCTGGCCAGGTGGATGGTAGTATACCCCCACCACTATTCTCGTTCCCTTCACACATGGAATTTCTATCCATAAAGATTCCATGGTGTATTCTTTTTCCTGCAGAACCTTTTATTCTGTTTGATTCAATGCCCTCTTTAACACATAGCATCACTCCTCCACCAATTTTATTCATCCTGTCATTGTGATATAATTTATACTCTGGTATCCTAGTGTTCCATTGGTTATCCTCCTTCCATCAGGTCTCCGAGATGCCCATTATGTTTAAATACTCTAGCTCTCTCATCTTACATTTTAGGTTTCTAGCATTTATATGGAGTGGAGTAGTAGCCTAATGGTTAGAGCACTGGCTTGGGAACCAAGAAACCAGGATGTGATTTGTACTAACACTCCTTGTGGCCTTTGGCAAGTCACTTAACCCTCCATTGCCTCAAAAAAATCCAAGTTATCAATGTCCTTGTTTAATATACATTACCAAGTTTAAGTTACAATATAAACCACTTTGACTGAAATGATAAAGCGGTATAAAAAATATGAAATAAATAACAAATAAATATGCAGATACTTTTAAAGTATGTTTTTTTTTGTTTGCAAATTATCCTTGTCAAGTGCTAAGCAAGTTGTAGATAGTCTTTCAACTCTGTCTGCTCTTCACTTAGACACCTATGCTTATTTTCCCTTTAATGCAACCTCTCTATCAGGTTGCCCTAACTTCCCTGTTTTGATGGTATCCATCAAAGATACCATTATTCCTGAACCTTGTACTCTTCAGCACCTGTCAGCATTCCCCTAGGTTCTAGTTTAGAAGCTACTCTATTTCCTTTTTAAATGTTGCTGCCAGCAGTGGAGCCCATCATAGTAATATAGTAACATAGTAAATGACGGCAGATAAAGACCAGTATGGTCCATCTAGTCTGCCCAGTAAGATGGCAGGAGTAGGTGCACCTGCCACTCTGTGCAGGCCACCCCTCCCCATGTCTTTGTTTAGGGGTGAACCCACCGCTCCATGTAGGACACCCTATTTGTTGAGAAATTAGATGGTTCCGTTTATTTTGATATTATCCTGTTGCTGTAAAGGGATCCACTGTATCTGTCCCATGCCATTTTGAATTCCGTCACCATGTTTGCCCCCACCATTTCCATCGGGAGGGCATTCCAAGCATCCACCACTCTTTCAGTGAAAAAGTATTTCCTGACATTGCCTTTCAATTTACCACCTTGCAGCTTCATGTTATGCCCTCTAGTTTTACAGCTTCCCCGTCTTTGGAAGAGGTTTGTTTGTTCATTATTTCTCTTTAAGTATTTAAAGGTCTGAATCATATCTCTCCTATCCCGTCTCTCCTCCAAAGTGTACATATTTAGGTCTTCACGTCTCTTCTCATAATGCTTTTGACGCAGGCTCCAAATCATTTTGGTTGCCTTCCAGTCCAAAGGTTTCCAGTTTTTTTACATCCTTTGCAAGATATGGTCTCCAAAACTGAACACAGTATTCCAAGTGAGGCCTCATCAGTGACTTGTACAGTGGCATTAGTACCTCTTCCTTTCTGCTGGTAATTCCTCTTTGTATGCAGCCCAACATCCTCCTGGCTTTTACCACTGCCTTGTCGCACTGTGTTGCCACCTTGAGATCTATAGAAATAATCACACCAAGGTCTTTCTCCTGATCCATGCACACCAACCTCTCGCCCCCTATCACATACGTTACATCTTTTCTGAATAGGCTTCCTTTTCCTCAGACGTTCCCCGAGTCCTAACAAATCTAAATCTTTCTTCTCTGCACCATCAGCTCATCCATGCATTGAGACCCCAGAGCTCTGCCTGCCTCTTGGGTTCTGTGAGTGGAATGGAGATTTTTGTGAAAATGTTACCCCGGAGGTTCTAGATTTTAACTTTCTACATAAGAGCCTAAATTTGGCTTCCAGAACCTTCCTCCTACACTTTGTCATTGGTGCTCGCATATACCAAGATAGCCAGCTCCTCCCAAGCACTGTATAAAATATAACTAGGTAACATGTGAGGTCTGCTACCTTCACACTAGGCAGGCAAATGACCAAGAGATCTTCAAGTCCACCAGCCATCCAGCTATTCATATGCCTATTGATTGAATCATCAGCTGAAATGGTTATCCTAACTCTTGCCTCCCATGCATAAGTCCTTGGCGACACATCCTCTGTGTTAGAGGATATTATATCCCCTGGATGGCAGGTCCTGGCTACAGGACTGCTTCCTGTCACTCCAAGGTGGTGGTCTCTTTTCAAAGCAGTACAGAGGATTCCAGCCTGTAGGTCTCCTTTTTATACCTCTCTGTCTGTCTCAGCTCCTCCACTACTTTAACCTCCAGAGATCAGATCATTCTCTGAGAACCAGGAGCTCTTTGCTTCAAGTGCACATATGCAACTTCTAACCAAATGCAAGTCTATCATATATATCTGAGTAAAAAGGCTGGATAGGACTCATCTCACTGCTAGACTGCAGTCTGCATCTTAATAATGGTGAGCTGTTAAGTTGCTTAAACTTAAAGTTGCTATGAGAGTAAGGACTCCTAAGCTAATATAAAAGCCATGAAGATTATTTGACATATTTTATGGGGGGGTTTTGTGTCTGCTTCTCAATGAATTGCAAATAATTTGTTGTGTAGGGTTAATCACTTGCTGATAAAAATACTCTTTGGTGACAGATTTCCCTCTAGTCCTCTTGATTGGGATAACTAACTATAAGTTAAGGGAATAAGCAAAGGGCGAGTGGAAAAGAAGAATAAAGCTAAAGCAAATTATTTTAGACACTTTAACCAATCTAATACCTATTTGTTTTGTTCTAGGGCGATAAGAAGTTAAATAAAGCTAGCAAGTTAATAACTAATCTTTGCTTTTTAATGAAATTTAAAACATTGAATTTATCAACAAACTTGCAATCTCTCTTCTGTCCCAAGCTTTAAATGATCAGATTTCCCAGAAAACTAATACTCGCGATTCTACAAAGGTTTGCCTGCTCTCTTCCTTTGCCCATCTCAAAATGAGAAGACTGCATTGGGACCTAAAGTTTCAGTGGAATCAAATTTACCATTCCTTATCTTGGAGAGCTGTTGCTTCTCTAAAACAGTGCTTTAACGCTACCTTTATGGTTGGCAGGGACTTCCACCATAGTGGCAGCCATCCTTTTGCTCTCTCTGAGATTAAGTGCCTCAGATTTATGGTATGTCTGAACCTAACCAGCCTGGAAGGACAGATTTGTGCCTAAGCCGCCTTCAACACAGTGTGCAGTGCTGTGGCCTAAGCCACAGTGCTCTCTCTCAAGGGTTCTTCAGGAACAAGCAGGAAGTCAGTCCTCACATATGGGTGACGTCTGCGCTGACGGAGCCTGTGTGGAAGCATCTCCCCAGGTTAAAGCATTTGGGAGATGCGACCACGCATGCGTGGTCCCCTGCCAAAGAAGTCTCCTTTTTTCCACGGACCCTAACGGACATGTGTCCTGTTAACCTGGAAAAATCCTTTAAAAAAACTGTTCCTAAAAGCTTACTAGTAGGCATACTGGTTCCTCTCCCCACCTCGAGTCGGCGCCGGGAGGTCTCCCTCAACCAGTGTTCGTGCCTTTTTTTCACCCGGAGGTCATCAACCCTTCACGGGAGGGGGTGTTTACCACCAAGTCTCCCGGTGGGTTCAAAAAGTGTGACCGCTGCAGTCAAACCATGTCCATTACTGAAACCCATGACTGCTGTTTGCACTGCCTGGGCCCAGACCATGACAGCACCTCCTGCAAACTGTGCCAGACCATGTCCCGAAAACCAACAAGAAAAGGTTGGAGTTGCAGGAGTTGTTGTTCCCTAGATCCGACTCAGTATCCTCTTCCCTAGCACTGAGTGTCAAGCCCAGCACATCCCATGATGCCCAGGGTGTCTGAAAAACTCGGTATCCATGGCGGCCCTGGAGCAGAACATCACTGCTATCCTGGCCCTGCAGCAGACAGTGATGGTCAGTTCCTCTGCCTCATCTGCCACGATGACTGGGTCCTCAACTTTGAGGGAGTCCCCGGTCATCGAGCTGAGCATTGAACATCCTCTACCTCGAGAAAGTCCTCTGTGACGGTCAAGGTCCCAGTCCCGGTCCCGTTCCCATTCATTGGGTATCTTGTTCTCGCCGGCCAGTGTTAGCAACCAGGACCCCAAGTCCTCCACAGGCCGTTGACCCTTCGTCACTGGCCTCAACACGAGGAGCCGCAGGGCCTCAATTTTTGTTACTGCTAGACTCCGAGTGGATGATGGAAAATGAGGCGACCCTGGACACCAGAAGGCACTGAGACATTCCCTCAGACCCATCTCCCCCAGCGCCTCAACGCCATTCTCCTCCCGAGGACATAGCCTTCCATGACTTCGTCAGGGATATAGTCAAGGCCCTCTCGGTGCAAACCGAAGCGGAGGAGGACCCGCACACCGAAGGAGATTCTCCAGTACGAGGCTCCACCTAGAGAAACCCTCATGGTGCCTATACAGCTAGTCTTTGAGAGGCTGCTCCTCCAAATGTGGGAGACACTGGCGTCGGTTCCCATAATCAGCCGTCTGCTCGCTGCTATGTACTGCATCAGGAAGGGGCCAGGGTTTCACAAAGCCCAGCTGCCACATAACTCCATGGTCGTCGAGTCGACCATGCAGAAACTCAAGAGCCAGAAAATCCACTCCTCTGTTCCTCCCGTCCTTTGACGCCCTTGGGTTGCCAGATCCAAGCCTATAAAACTCTACAGAGGCATGTACTTAAAGGCTCTGGCCAAAGAATTGTTGGGATTTGCAGCAGTCCTCATTGGGGAACTCCTCCAATGGTTCCAGACCCTTACCTTGGGAGTGAGAGACTGCTCCAAGTTCCCTCCTGGGCCGCCTTTGATGGTTTTGAGTCGGCGGCTCGAGTTGCGGTGGCCGGCATTGGCGACAGGCCTGGCCGCAATCCTCCAACCTTGAGCAGTGGGTCCAGCACAAACTGCTTGATGTCCCCTGCACCAGTGAGAACCTTTTTGGCAAACCCATGGCTGACAAAGCTGCTGAGTTTTGTGACCTGTCAGAGGCTCTCTAAGAAGACCTCATCCCATCACTGCAAAAAAAACCATTGGGGGAAAGGCCCCTTTTCCTGAGGAAAAAAGTTGCCTTTATACCGGGTCATCAGTACCAGCCCTACTCTGGCCATTATCAGGGTTCTCATCCCAGAAGGCAGGGACATGGGGCTCAGAAGGCAAAAACACCCAAGCCCCAGGCTCTAACTCCCACCCAGCCAGGGGGGAGCTTTTGACTCCAAGGGCATGGCCTTCCCTCCCCCAGGAGACCTCCACCAGACCACGGGGGTGGGGGTGGGGGTGGTGACTGGCGCTCTTTGTCCACAGATGGGCCTCAATCACTTTGGACGTCTGGGTGCTGCAAGAGGTCAGAGAAGGATATCTCCTCTATCTGCAGTAGATTCCACCCAGGTTCTTTCTTGGAGAGCCAGTACGTCCTCTCCTTCACCAAACTCTGCTACTCGCAGAGCTTGCAATTCTTCTCAAGGACAAAGCAGTAGAACCAGTGCCCAGACACCTGTGGGGCAAAGGCTTCTATTCTAGGTACTTCCTTGTCCCAAACAGGACCCGGGGGTCTCAGGCCCATCCTAGACCTGTGAAATTTAAACAAGTTTCTGGTGAGGGAGAAGTTCAAGATACTCTCCCTTGGAACACTGCTGCCTTACCTCCACCAGGGAAACTGGCTTTGCTCCTTGGACCTAAAGGATGCTTACCCACACATCCTAATCCACCCTTCCCACAGGCAATATCTAAGGTTCGTGGTAAGAGGAGGACACTACCAGTACAGAGTTCTACCCTTCGGCCTGGCCTCCTCTCCAAGGGTCTTCACAAAATGCTCAGTGGTCGCTGCTCAAGTACATCTGCAAGGGACTTTTGTCTTCCCCTACCTAGACAACTGGCTTATCAAGGGCAGCATGGCCACAGAGCGTGCAACTCTCCTGCTGCAGCACTTGGGGTTTGTCATCAACTACCCAAAATCTCATCTTCCTCCAGCCCAGAGCCTGGAATTCATAGGTACTCAGCTGGACACCCTGCAGGCCAAGGCCTTTCTCCGCAAAGAAAGGGCAGAATGTCTTAGGGAGCTAGCTGTGGAGGTGCCATGCCTTTGGTCGGTGTCAGTCTGTCTCTTCCTCCGCCTTATGGGTCACATGGCCTCTGCGGTCCATATGACCCCATTAGCCCGTCTACACATGCGGGCAACTCAGTGGTGTCTCCGCTCCCAGTGGATGCAAGCCACAGGGAGACTGCGGGACAGGGTCAGGGTGCCCTGCCAGCTGGCAGAGTCCCTCGATTGGTGGCAACTTCTCTGCCACCTCCAGGCTGGGATGCCTTTCCCAGCACCCATGCCTCAGAAGGTCCTGACCACAGATTCCTCCCTCTTCGGTTGGGGGGCTCATCGCACACAAGGCTACAGGACCCAGGCAGAATCCCTGCTACAGATCAATATTCTGGAACTCGGGACAATCTTCCTGGCCCTACGGATGTTCTGCCACTGCCTGTAGCTCCAGCTGGTGCTGATACAGATGGACAACCAGGTAGCCATGTTTTATGTCAACAAAGGGGGGCAAGGGGGCAAGGGGTCATACTCCCTCTGCCAGGAGGCTGTGGCACTCCTTTCCTTTGCAGCTCACAACTACATGCTCCTGCAAGCGGTCTACTTCTGGGCCAGGACAACCTCCTGGTGGACAGACTGAGCAGAGTGCTCCAACTGCATGAGTGGCGTCTGAACCCCAGTGTGGCCTTGCAGCTCTTCCACCTGGGGGATGCCCATGATGAACCTCTTTGCCACCCCAGACAATGCACAGCTGCCCTGCTTCTGTTCGCAACATCTGCACCCGGCAAGGGTGGCAGCAGATGCCTTCCTGATCCTGAGGACAGAAGTTCTCCTCTATGCCTTTCCGCTGACTCTCCTGGTCAACAATACCTCTTCAAGGTCCAGCGCGAGGGGGCATCTCCTGAAACTAATTGCCCCCAGGTGGCCCAGACAGCCTTGGTTCCCACTGCTGATCTCCCTGTCGGCGGCGCTCCCAGTCCCACTGAGCCATGCCCCGGACCTTCTATCTCGAGGAGGGCTCCCTCCTGCACCCCAATCTGGGGTCTCTAATGCTAACAGCGTGGTTGCTGAAAGGGTAGCTTTGGCCCCTTTCATTGTCCCACAGGAAGTCAAGGAGGTCCTGTTGGCCTCCCGCAAGCCCTCCACAAGGCAAGATTTCGTCTTTAAATGGTGAAAATTCTCAGTATGGTGTGCGGAAAGGCGGAAGAACCAATTTTCCTGCCCGGTGCAACTAGTGCTACAGTACGTACTGCATCTTTCGCACTCTGGGCTAAAGCCTAATTCAGTGAGAGCGCACCTAAGCGCGATCGCTGCACACTACCATCCTATCGAGTTGAAGCCTCTCTCAGGTCAGCTCTTAGTCCTTTAGTTCTACTGGGGCCTTCTGTTGTCTAAGCCGCCCATCCGCCCCCCAGCATTGGAATGGGACCTCAACATGGTGCTCTCATAGCTCACCAGGCTGCCACTCGAACTTCTAGCTACTTGCCATCTGTGGTACCTTTCATGGAAGGTTACCTTCCTGGTGGCTCTCACATCTGCTTGCAGAGTAAGCGGTCTTCAGGCCCTGGTGGCAGAGCCACCATTTACAAGATTCTACAAGAACAGGGTAGTGCTCCGTGCTCACCCCAAATTCCTCCCCTTTCCACCTCAACCAGGAGGTGGTCCTCCCCACCTTTTTCCCACAGCCTCACGCTGGTTGGGAGGAAACTATACTCCATACACTGGATTGCAAGCAGGCCCTGTCCTTCTACCTACAGTGGACTCAGGGTCATTGCAGAGCTCCTCGGCTTTTCGTTTCTTACAACCCTAGCAGGCTGGGGCTTCCTGTGACTAAGTGAACTCTCTCCACTTGGGTGGCTGACTGTATTGCTCTCGCCTATGAGCGAGCTGGGCTCTCCCTGGATCACCGGATCACAGTGCATCTCCAGGAACAAGCAGGAATGAGTCTTCACATATGGGTACGTCGGTACCGACGGAGTCTGCGCGGAAACGCTCCCCAGCGTCCAATTAGAACGCTTTGGGGAGCGTGCTGCCTTCCCGCCTTTCCCAACTGCCTCTCCTCAGTTTTCGTTTTTCCGCGGAGCCGGCAGGACGTACTCCTGTCACTGCAGAAAATTCTTCCTTTATTTTTGTTTTTTCTTGTGGTCGCGTCTGCCTTCCCTCGACGCACCGGTACCGCCGGTGTTTTCTTCTTCTTTTCTCCTACAAATGTTTTCTTTTGTAGGGAATTTTTTCCCTGTTTAGTGCCTAACGGTTTTCGGCCTGCTAGGCCTCTCCACTTTCCTTCATGGAAACGCCAGCCACTATCTCTAAAATGTGTTTCAACTGTGGCGGTACCAAATTAGTTTTAGACACCCTTAACTGGTGCCTTCCATGTTTGGGTCCTGACCACTATCCGCTGGAGTGTCCCTCCTGCAGTAGTATTTCCAGAAGAAGTCTTCAGCATCGAGCTCAACTCGATACACGGTTCCCATCAGACCTGAGGGTACCAGCTACAACTTCTTTTTCACAGGATCAGGTAACCAAACAAAAGTCTGTAAAGACTAGCCAGTCCTCGGGTGGTAGATCTCATGTTCACCATCGAGATGCCTCTGGCCTTGCCCCCGCCCCCGAGGACATATTGGCTTTAAAACCCCGGCGGGAGTCTTCGGCCTCCAAAGCATTAACGGGGTTTCAGGTTGTTCCCAGGGTTTTTACCTCTGTGAACATACCTAAGCGATGCGCGGTGGTGGTATCTGCTTTGAGCGGTGCCAGTACCCCGGCATCGGCAATGGTGTTGGATGAAACATTCCACACCGATGATCGCAGTTTAGCGCTCTCGGTATCTTCGGTGCCGCTAGAGTCGCTACAGACCAATCTTCCAGCATCAGTATCGATCCCGGTACTGATTCTGGTATCCATGTCGGTTTCCTCCAGGTCTGTTTCGATAGACTCGCTGCTTTCGATGCCGAGTCTAGAATCGATCTCTAGCCTGGACGATTGGGTACCGCCTCGTCTCGGTATCGACCTCGGACATGTGCCGAAGACATTGTTCCGGAGATCAAAGTCTGCCGCTCTCGGTACCTTTGGTACCGTTAGAGTCGCCTCAGACTGATCTTCCGATATAGGTACCGGCTGCGATACCACTGCCGGTACCGCTTTCTACGTTCGCATTGGTACCGGTGCCTTCCATGCTTACTTCCACAAGCTCGCTTCCTTCGGTACCGAGTTTGGAGTCCATCCCTGGCATGGATAGTTTTCCACCGATTTGTTGCGGCACCGGCCTCGAGCGGTACCGATGACTATCCTTTCAGGACAATCCGATGCGCCACCCTTTCGGGTCTTGTACTCCAGTGGATCAATCCATTAGTGCCAGGACTAGATCTTCAACAGATATAACCTTTACTCCTCATGATAGAGGATTCCCTTCTGGGGAAATTTCTTTTCAAGCATTCCTGCTTGATATGGCAAGGTTACTTGCCATTTCCATTCCTGATCAAGATCCTGCACCAGGGGATTCAGAGCTTCTGTTTATCCCTGAGAACCCAAAGGAGATCATCATGCTTCCTTTGCATCAAACCTTACAGGATCTTTTACTTAGAATGTGGGAAACGCCTTTAAGGGTATCCCCACCTTCAAGGGCCACTGACTCTCTGTACAAGGTGCCCCCTTCTCCAGGTTTTCAAAAGACTCAACTTCCACATCATTCTATTGTTGTGGAATCAGCAATGAGGCGTGTTAAAAGTGCTAAAAGGCACTCTTCTTATCCGCCAGGTCGTGAGTCTAGAACTTTAGATGCCTTTGGACGTAAAAGCTTCCAGGCATCCATGTTTTCAACAAGAATTCTCTCATATATTTTCTATATTGGACTATCTCTTGAAGAGGTCACAAACAGTTTGCTGTTTTTGACTCCTTTTCTTCAAGATCACAAAAGACCAGACTACTCTTTACTGGTTAGTCATGTTCAAAATATCTCTAGGTTTCTTACTCGTGCTACCCTGCACTGTTTTGAGTCTGTTAGCAAAACGTCTGCTATAGCCATAGGGGCACGATGCATAGCCTGGCTCCAAGCTTCCGACTTGGATAAATGGGTACAAGAAAGCCTGGGAAATTCTCCTTGTACTGGGGAAAATCTCTTTAACAAAGAGACTTTATGCCAAGCTGCCCAGTTAACCACTGGCACTGTTGCTTTCAAAGGATTGTCAACACCTTCCTCTATCCCAGGTGGTAGGAAATCTTCTACCAAACTTTATTCCCCCAAGGGGATGAAGTTTTATTCATTCTCTACCCATCATACAGCTGTTTCCAAACAAAGGAAACATCAAACCAGGCTAAAGAAACCACAACCTCAACCGCTTTAGCAAAACCCAGCAGCTGCAGGGTTGCTGATAGACTCTTCACTGAATCCTTCTTCCTGTTTTGAGGTTTAGAACCTGTAGTTTGCTTCTTCCCATTACAAGCATCTACATCGGTTCCATCCTAAATTTTACATGTGTCTTTCTTAAAGAGACATCCTGACTTTAGCTCATAGAGCTTCTTAAGATGATTATGCTTTTTAGGTAGTAAAGTTACTCCTCTTCCTCCGAAGTAGACAGAGGAGTAACAGCTGTCAATAAGGTTGCTATGCCTTTACCTTTGACTTTTTCTCCTGTATCAGCATTTGTCTCATATTACTTTTTCAAAGATTTACTCCATCGAGATGTTTAAATACCTCCATGGCATAAATGTTCAGGGAGAGAGCCTCTTTCAATTGAAAGCAAGTTCTGCTACGAGGGGACATGGGATGAGGGTGAAGGGAGTTAGATTCAGGAGTGATATGCGGAAATATTTCTTTACGGAAAGAGTAGTGGATCCATGGAATAGTCTCCCAGTGGAGGTGGTAGAGATGAGGACAGTAACTGAATTCAAAAAAGCATGGGACCAACACAGAGCATCTCTAAAGGTAAAAAGTGGATTGTTGTAGTTGTTGATATGGAAGGACAGACTAGATAGGCCATGTGGTCTTTTTCTGTCATCATGTTTCTATGTTTCTATCGTAAGTCTTTTTTCAACTCTGTCCCTCTTACTAAGACATTCTGGTCTGTAAGAGTGATACCACTTAACTGAAGGCTTATCCCTAAGCCCCTGAGTTTTCTTTTCAGAGTTGTCTTCCCCTTGCATTCTTGTTTTTCTGGCAGCTTCTCAGACAATCACGGAGTCTTACCACTCCTACTTATGTCTGTATGTCTTTTTCCAATCTTGGGACCTAAGATTTCTTCTGCTGCCCTAACAATAGTTAGAAGTGCAGGGGCTCTTAGTGGTTAGACCACTGACTTGCTGACCAAGTAACCAGGGCTTGATCTCCAATATCAATCTAAGAACCTTTTCTGGCTATTGTTGCAGACACATCACCATACCTTCTGTCCTTAGCCTTCCCCAATCCTTGGGCTTGGCGGAGTAGTTCAGGTTAAATACTGGCTCTTAAACAGCCAGTTTTTTCTTCTAATCAACCTTTAACATGCTCTCTGCATCTCTACAGAGCAGCTCTGCACTATGGGCCCTTGCTAGAGAGCAAATAATTCCAGATGGTTAGGAAGGGCTTTACCTAGTCATGACTACTGGGTTCTTCCCTACCCTTACCATTTCCATTAAAGTTGTCGTCTTCAATAAAGGACACAGGCCTTTAATTAAGTGAAGACCTAAATAATTATCCAATCCCCTGGGTTGGTTCACATCTCCAGTGGACCCCTTCACCAGGGATGGCTTTCTTTTAGTAACAGCCAGTCCTTGTCTTCTATTTTCCTTCCACCTTCAATTCTTCATGGCGTAGTTCATATTGAGCGCAAGAATGCACCATACTTATTTTGCCCTCATAGAAGGGTAAATATGATATTTTATTTCATTGCATCTTCTCCAGCTGCCCTGCTGGAGTTATGGAAGGATTCAGACTTACTATCTGCAGATTAAAAACATCCTCTGCATTTTTCATGTAAGCCTCCATTCCTGGTTATTCAAGGGCTAGAGTTCTTAGAGGACTCTAGACTTCTCCTTGCAAGTGAGAGCACTCCCTTAGCTCTAAGAACATAAGAACATAAGATATGCCATACTGGGTCAGACCAAGATCCATCAAGCCCAGTATTCTGTTTCCAACAGTGGCCAATCTAGGTCATATGTACCTAGCAGTTTCCCCAAGGGACACAGGTTCCACAATGCTTGTATTGGTTCAAGCATTGATATCCTGGGTCCCTTCTTAATAGTGGTTTATGGACCTTTCCTCCAGGAACTTGTCCAAACCTTTTTTAAATCCAGCTACACTAACAGCCTTTACTACATCCTCCGGTAACAAATTCCAGAGTTTGATTACACGTTGAGTGAAAAAATATTTTCTTTTATTAGTCTTAAATAGTTTACCCTGTAGCTTCATTGCATGTCCCCTGGTCTTTCTATATTCTGATAAAGTAAACAATCGATCTACGTTTACCCGTTCCACTCCGTTCATTAATTTATAGACTTCTATCATATCTCCCCTCAGCCGTCTCTTTTCCAGCTTAAAGAGCCCTAACCTTTTTAGCCTTTCTTCATAGGAGTATCCTTCCATCCCCTTTACCATTTTGGTGGCTCTTCGCTGAACCTTTTCTAAAATCGCTATTTCCTTTTTAAGATACGGCGACCAGAATTGCGCACACTATTCAAGGTGCGGTCTCACCATGGAACGATATAGAGGCATTATAATATCTTTTGTTTTATTTTCCATTCCTTTCCTTATCATACCTAGCATTCTATTTGCTCTCTTGGCTGCTGCTGCACACTGGGCCGAGGGTTTTAACATGGTATCCACAATGACGCCTAAATCTTTTTCCTGGGTGGTAGTTCCTAATGTGGAACCTTGCATCGTGTAACCATAGTTTGGGTTGTTCTTCCCTAGGTGCATAACCTTGCACTTGTCCACATTAAATTTCATCTGCCATTTTGATGCCCAGTCTTCCAATTTATCAAGATCCTCTTGCAATTTTCCACAATCTTCTTGGGTTTTAACAACTTTAAATAGTTTTGTGTCATCTGCAAATTTGATAACCTCACTCGTTATTCCACTTTCCAGGTCATTTATGAATATGTCAAAAAGCAGCGGACCCAGCACAGATCCCTGGGGTACACCACGATTCACCTTTCTCCATTGGGAAAATTGGCCATTTAGCCCTACCCTCTGCTTTCTATCTTTTACCCAGTTCCTGATCCACAATAGTACACTGCCTCCTATCCATGACTCTTTAGTTTTGCCAAACGTCTCTGATGAGGGACCTTGTCAGAGGCTTTCTGAAAGTCCAGATACACAATATCAACCGACTCACCTTTGTCCACCTGATTATTCAGTCCTTCAAAAAAACATAACAGATTAGTAAGACAAGATCTTCCTTGTCTAAAGCCATGTTGGCTGTCTCCCATTAGGTCATGACAATATACATGCTGAGTAATTTTATTCTTTATGATGTTTTCTACTATTTTTCCCGGTACTGATGTCAGGCTCACCGGTCTGTAGTTTCCCTGATCACCCCTGGAACCCTTTTTAAAAATTGGTGTTACATTGGCGATCCTCCAATCTTCAGGTATTAGAGATGATTTTAATGATAGTTCACAGATTACTAATAGCAGGTCTGCAATCTCATATTTCAGTTCTTTCAACGCCCTTGGATGTATACCATCCGGCCCAGATGATTTGCTACTCTTCAGTTTATCTAATAGTTGTAATACATCTTCCCGATGTATCGATATTTCCTTCAATTCTTCCGCACCTTTAAATACCACTTCAGTCATGGGTAACATCCCTACATCTTCCGCAGTAAAGACTGAAGCAAAGAATTCATTCAGTCTCTCCGCTATCGCCTTGTCGCCTCTTTGTGCTCCTTTAACCCCTTTATCATCTAATGGACCAACTGACTCACAGGTTTTTTGCTACGAATGTACTTGAAAAGGTCTTTACTTCGCGTTTTTGCTTCCACAGCAAGCGTCTTCTCAAATTCTCCCTTTGCCTGCCTTATCAATGCCTTGCGTTTGACTTGCCAGTGCTTGTGCTGTTTCCAGGTTTCGTCGTTTGGCTCTTTTTTCCATTTCCTGAAAGATGCTTTTTTGGCAACAACAGCCTCTCTGACCTCACCTTTAAACCATGCTGTCAGTTTTTGGACTTCCTTCCACTTTTCTTAAAGCGTGGAATACAGCTGGTCTGGGCTTCCAAGATAGTATTTTTCAACAACAGCCAAGCCTGATGTACGTCTTTAACCTTTGCAACTGCTCCTTTTAGTTTTTTCTTAACTGTTTTCCTCATTTTATCATAGTCTCCCTTTCGAAAGTTGAAAGGTAGTACCGTGGATGTCCTTACTATCCCTCCTCCACTAATTAAATCAAAGGCGATCATGCTATGATCACTATTGCCAAGTGGCCCAACAACCTTATCTCTTGCACTAGATCTGGTGTTCCACTAAGGACTAGGTCTAATATGGCTTCCCCTCTGGTCGGTTCATGAACCAGCTGCTCCAAGAAGCAGTCATTTATTTCATCTAGGAACTTTATCTCCCTAGCATGTCCTGACGTGACACTGACCCAGTCGATACCGGGGTAGTTGAAATCACCCATTATTATTACTGTGCTGTAACTTTTGTTAGCTTCCTTGATTTCTTTGAGCATTTCATCATCCATTTGGTCATTCTGGCCAGGCGCTCGATAGTACACCCACACTGCCATTGCCTTCCCCCTTTTACATGGAATTTCAATCCATATAGATTCTACAGCAGATTTTGTTTCCTGCAAAACTTTAATCCTTTCTGACTCAATGCCTTCTCTAACATAGAGAGCAACCCCTCCACCAATTTGATCAGCTCTATCATTACGATATAGTTTGTACCCAGGTATCACAGTGTCCCACTGGTTGTCCTCCTTCCACAATGTCTCTGATATTCCAATCATATCTAACCTTTCATTTAGTGCTATATATTCTAACTCTCCCATCTTATTTTTTAGACTTCTAGCATTTGCATACAAGCATTTTAGAGAATGTATTTTATTCATATTAATTTGGCTATTGTTAGACATAGGTAATTTGAGATCTTTAAGCTCTGTCTGCTTCATACTTGAGGGCATTTGGGCTACTTTACTCTTTTGTGGAACCTCTCTGCTTTTGGTAGTATCCTTCAAAGATACATTCTTCCGAACCATCCGCTCTTGGGCGACTGTCGGCTTTCCCCTAATATCTAGTTTAAAAGCTGCTCTATCTCCTTTTTAAAGGTTAATGCCAGCAGCCTGGTTCCATCCCCGTTAAGGTGAAGCCCATCCCTTCGGAAGAGCCCCTCCTTTCCCCAGAATGTTCCCCAGTTCCTAACAAATCCAAAACCCTCATCTCTGCACCATTGTCTCATCCACGCATTGAGACTCCGGAGCTCTGCCTGCCTTTTGGGTCCTGCGCGTGGAACAGGAAGCATTTCGGAGAATGCTACCCTGGAAGTTCTGGATTTCAACTTCCTACCTAAAAGCCTAAATTTAGCCTCCAGAACCTCCCTAGCACATTTTCCTATGTCATTGCTACCGACATATACCAAGACAGCAGACTCCTCCCCAGCACTATCTAAGACCTTATCTAGGTGGCGCGTGAGGTCCGCTACCTTCGCACCAGGCAGGCATGTTACCAGGCGATCCTCACGTCCACCAGCCACCCAGCTATCTACATGCGTAATGATCGAATCACCAACTATAACGGCTGTCCTAACCCTTCCCTCATGGGCACATGGCCCTGGAGAAACGTCGTCGGTGCGAGAGGGTTTTACATCACCTGGAGGACAGGTCCTAGTTACAGGATCACTTCCTGCCACACCAGGGTGATGCTCTCCTGTCACGTGACCTCTCTCCTCCATGGCAACAGGGATGCTGCCAGACTGGAGGTTGGACTTCAGGACTATATTCCTGTAGGTCTCGTCTATCTGTCTGTCTGTCTTATGCTTTCCAAGTCTGCTACTTTAGCCTCTAGAGAACGGACTCGTTCCCTGAGAGCAAAGAGCTCCTTGCACCTAGTGCACACATAAGACCTCTCACCAACTGGGAGAAAATCGTACATGTGACACTCAATGCAAAAGACTGGAAAGCCCCCATCCCGCTGCTGGACTGCTGTCTGCATCTTAGTTTTAAGTTTGTGTTTAGATCTAAGTTCTTTACTTAGCTCTCCCACTCATAACCAGGGAGAATGGATACTCTAAACATCTTCTCAAGCAGGTATTTCCCTTTTTGTTATTAGATGAATCTTTCCCTCTCCACATACCCCTATGTGGGGACATGGGTATATATATATATATATATATACATGTATATAGACCTATGCATGTCTGTGCTCATATATATATATGCCAGACCAAGACAAACCACCCATCTGGGCAGCAGCAGAATGGGACAGTGTTGACGGTGGAGGATCACGTTTTTGTGACAACGGCAACAACACCAAACTTAAACTGCGCGGAAGAAAGGCCCGGCAATCTACTTCTGTATCTTGCCATGAAAACCCAATGGATAGTTACAACAAAAGAAATTGTGCTATGGTGCTGGAAGATGAGGCCCCCAGGTCGGAAGGCACTCAACTAGCTACTGGGGAAGAGCTGAAGACTTTTCAGAGTAAAGCCAGCATTTATGATGTGGTTGGATCAAAGCCCTCGGGAAGTCTGACTGCTGATGTAGCTGCGCATGAAATGAGAGTCAGAAGCTGTAAAGATGTCTTACACATTGGAACATGGAACCTACGAAGCATGAAGTTGGAGGTGGTCAAGAATGAAATGGAAAGTGTACAACTTGATCTGTTGGGTGTCAGCGAACTGAAATGGACTGGCATGGGGCATTTTGCGTCAGATGATCACATGGTCTACTATGCTGGAAATGAAAGACAAAGAAGAAATGGTGTTGCATTTATAATAAAGAAGAAACTTGCAAGAACTGTAATGAAATACAATGCAGTCAGCGAACGCTTAATCTCTATTCGTCTACGAGGATTGCCTATCAACACAACTATAATTCAAGTATATGCCCCAACAACAGCTGCAGAAGAGAATGACATTGAAGAGTTCTATGAACAAGTACAAGCTGAAATTGACAGAACATGCAAATAGGATATCCTAATAATCATGGGTGACTGGAACGCAAATGTTGGCAACAAAGAAGAAGGCAAAGTATTTGGAAAATATGGACTTGGCAACAGAAATGAAGCTGGAGAAAGACTGATAGAATTCTGCAAGACCAATGATCTATTCATCTCAAACACCTTCTTCCATCAACACAAGCGGCGACTGTACACATGGACTTCACCCAATGGATTGTATAAAAATCAAATTGACTACATCTGTGGAAGTCAACGATGGAAAAGCTCTGTAACGTCAACAAAGACAAAACCTGGAGCTGACTGTGGTACAGATCATCAACTACTAGTATGCAAACTCAAGCTAAAGTTGAAAAAGAGCAAACCACTCATGAATGCAGCAAAATATGACCTTGAGAATATACCACTGGAATTTAAAGACTGCCTGCAAAATCGATTTGCTGCTTTAGATACAAATGACAGAGCTCCGGAAGAGTTATGGAATGACATTAAGAAGGTTGTGTTGGAAGAAAGCGAGAAGTCTCTACAAAAGGTAAAAAAGCAAAAACGGCCAAAATGGATGACAGAAAAAACTCTGAAAATTGCCCAGAAACGCAGAGAAGCTAAAGCCAGAGGAGAAAAAAAGACAATCGCAGAACTCAACAGAGATTTCCAATGTGCAGCAAGACAGGACAAGGAAAAGTACTACAATGACACTTGCAAGGAAATAGAAGCAGAAACTATTAGAGGAAGAACAAGATCGGCTTTCCTAAAGCTACGAGAGTTAAAGAAAAAGTTCCAGCCTCGAATTGGAATGTTACAAGATGCTCAAGGTTCTATGTTGAATGATGCTGAGAAGATCAAGAAAAGGTGGAAGGAATATAGAGTTTTTATATGATAAAGATCAAGTGGACCAACAGCCGTTTCAACCTGTACCTTATGATCGGGAACCATTGGTGATGAAAGAAGAAGTTGAAGCAGAATTGAAAGCCTTATCAAAGAACAAAGCACCAGGCATTGATAGCATTCCCATAGAAGTATTGCAGCAATCTGATGCAGCTGTTACCGTACTCACAAGGCTCTGCCAAGAAATATGGAAGACAACATCATGGCCAACTGACTGTAAAAAAATCTGTGTTTATACCAATACTAAAGAAAGGTGATCCAACTGTCTGTGGAAATTATCACACAATCGCTCTGATCCCACATGCCAGCAAGATTCTACTGAAGATTATTCAAAAGAGACTACAACCATACCTGGAACAAGAACTACCTGAAGTGCAAGCAGGGTTCAGGAAAGGGCGAGGAACGAGAGACATCATTGCAGATGTGAGATGGATCCTTGAAAAGACTAAAGAATACCAAAAGGATATCTATTTGTGCTTTATCGACTATAGCAAGGCTTTTGACTGTGTAAACCATAAGAAACTCTGGACCACATTAAGAAGCATGGGTATACCAGAACACCTGATCGTTCTCTTGCGCAATCTGTACATTGATCAAGAAGCAACAGTTCGAACGGAACAAGGAGAAACAGAATGGTTTAAAATAAGCAAAGGTGTAAGACAAGGCTGCATACTTTCCCCCTACCCGTTTAATTTATATGCAGAACAAATCATCAGAGAAGCAGGATTGTATGAAGACAACAGAGGTGTGAAGATTGGTGGAAGACTCATCAACAACCTTCGCTATGCTGATGATACCACATTACTGGCTGAAAGTGAAGATGATCTGAAACATTTGCTTCTCACAATCAAAGAACATAGTCTCAAAATGGGCCTGCACCTTAATGTAAAGAAGACAAAGATCATGACAACTGGCATAATCAACAGGTTCATCGTTGAAGGAGAAGAAATTGAAATTGTGAACAACTTTAATCTACTTGGATCAACTATCAATAAAGAAGCAGCAAGCAGTCAAGAAATCAGACGACACATTGCTCTTGGCAGAATGGCTATGAAAGACCTAGATAAGATTCTCAAGAGCAGAGATGTCTCTCTCCATACAAAGATTCGACTTGTTCAAGCCATGGTATTTTCAATAACATCATATGGATGTGAAAGCTGGACAGTGAAAAAGACAGATAGGAAGAAAATTGATGCCTTTGAATTATGGTGCTGGCGGCGAATACTGTGTATACCATGGACTGCCCGAAGAACAAACCAGTCGGTACTAGAGGAGATCAAACCTAAGCTTTCTTTAGAAGCTCAGATGACAAGACTTCGACTTTCATACATTGGACACATCATGCGAAGAGAGAAATCATTAGAGAAAGACATTATGCTTGGCAAGATAGAAGGTCAACGCAAAAGAGGAAGGCCAACAATGAGATGGATCGATACAATAACAGCAGCTACGGGTACCAGTCTGTCAACAATGAGCCGCCTGACTGAAGACCGAACACAATTTAGGATAGCTATCCAGAGGGTCGCCATGAGTCGACTCCGACTCGACGGCACTTAACAACAACAAAATATATATATATATATTCATTCATATAAATGGATATATCTGTTTTTACCTATCTATATATATATATTGCAATATATGATAGTAGGTGGATATGTATCTATATACTTTTTTCTATTTGTCTGCCTAGGTTCATATATATATTTCCTTACGGCCCCAACAGATAGTCACTATCCCTTTCAATGCTGTTCCAGCATGCTTAGGGTTCTCCATAAACAACCACTTCCCTGTGGTTGTTAAAGGGTTTTGCACCATGACCTTCAGTTTAGGTACATCTGAAGCCCTCCATATACCCTCTTTTTTTCCTAAGTGACTTCAGTTAGGAAGGACATTCTGAATCTTCAGAAAATAGGAGGCTACAATGCCTCATACTTCTGTCCTTCTTTATTATCGGATATAGGGAACTTCAAAGCCCCTCTTCTCCTATAAGAACTATGTCTCTTTAAGGTCAAATAGCTTCAGTCTTATCTAATAGGGACTTCCGCGTTTCCCGCAAAAGTCCTGCCTCTTTGAACTACCCCAGTTTCCACTGGGATTTTTCTTCTCGCCCTAAAAGTTCTGACCTCAACCTGTCTTTTGCGCAGTTTATTTACCTCTGCTTTACATTGAGGTACTCCTTGGGGATATTCTGCTGTTCATATTAGCAGATCCATCTGAACCTCCATAAACATTTTATAATACCACCAGGTGAGGTCCATATTGGTGTATTGCAGTTCAATATTTACTACTAAATATCACCTGCACAGGGACTCCTATCTAGGCATCCTGTTTGGTCCAGCTGTTCCACAGCACATCTTTTTACTTAACTCCTACCCTCCATCCCCAGGATGCCTGAGGTTCTGTCGAATAGCATGACTTTCTCAGATTCGCAACATGCTGGGACTCCTCCAGGCATCTTAGCTTGGGAGTCCCCATATGTGAAGACTCATTCCTGCTTGTTCCTGGAGATAGCACAGTTACTTACCTGTAACAGGTGATCTCTGGGAACAGCAGGAATAAGTCTTCACAACCCACCCACCTCCCCTAGGAGTTGTATCTCTCTATCTCTATCTTTCCCCTCTTTCTCTCTCTTTGTCTCAGCTTTAAAACGTAACTGAGGAGAGGCAGGTGGGAAAGGCGGGAAGGCAGCATGCAGGCGTGGTGGGATGCTCCCAAAAGCATTCTAATTGGACGCTGCAGAGCGTTCCTGCGCAGACTCCGTCGGTACCGACGTACCCATATGTGAAGACTTATTCCTGCTGTTCCCAGAGATCACCTGTTACAGGTAAGTAACTGTGCTATCACGTGAGAGCGATGGCCACATTGGTGGTGGACCTGCACTTAGTGCCGTGACAGAGATCTGCAAGGCCGCCATATGGTCTTCAATTCATATGTTTGAAGCTCACTACTTCCTGGATAGCGAGTCCCATCGGGACAGTGCCTTCGGCCAGGCGGTACTCTGTAATCTTTTCGGGGTGTAGGCATCTCCTGCCCTTCAACCCTTCTGTGTTCAGGCTACCAGAGTGATAGTACCGCTGGACACTAGGGTCTTGGTGAGTCCCCAGTTGAGAGACTCTGCTTCTGCAACTCATGGCTCCCCGACTTGGTTACCATTGGTGCATTTGTGGTTCGGTCCTTGGCAGCCTGGAGCTAGGAAGTCCCATATGTGAGGAGTGACTTCCTGCTTGTTCCTGGAGAAAGCATAGTTACTCACCTGTAACAGGTGTTCTTCAGGGACAACAAGAATTAGTCCTCACAAACCTTCCTCCTCCCCGGAGTTGCCTCCCTACCTTGTCTTATTTTTTACTACCATCCTAGCTATGTCATCTTATTGAGCAAGATGGCACCCTTGGGCGAGAAGAGGACCATGCTTGCATGGTGGCATCTCCCGAAGGCTTTCTTTGAAAGCTGGGGAGATGCTTTCGAACTGTCTCTGTTGGTGCTGACGTCACCCATATGTCAGAACTGATTCCTTCTGTCCTTGGAGAACACCTGTTACAGGTGAGTAACTACGCTTTATTTGAAAACATGTGTTGGGAACAAGAGATGACTGGACCAACTGAATATTTTTAGGACAGCATAAGATACAGACTTTGTAATTTAATTTAAATGAAGACTTGACTCTTCAGCTTGTAGAACTTTGCTTAGAGTACTGTGATAGAGATGAAACCCATGAATCTGCCAAAAATTAAATAGAATTCACTAGTTTATGCATACCATTTGTCTTTATAGTGACAGCAAACGATCTGTGGAAGGGAGTTCTGGCTGAGAGTGGTGCTGGAGGAAGGAAGGGAAGAGGCAAACGGACCAAGAAAAAACTTAAGAAGGATCTTAACAGAGGACAGGTTATTGGTGAAGGTAAATGGGAAGGATCTGTTTTACTGCTTAGAGTCTGACTAATTTCATTATACATACAAGTATGTGCTACATACAGAACCAGAAGTTTCATTAACCAAATGCTGCATCATAGAATTTGCAGTGACAGTACCATGGATAAAGTGCCATATTAGTCCACCAAAATGCACAGAAAGAGATTAACTAAAGAAAAGGTAATTTAACTAACTTAATGCATTTCTTGGTTAGCTTTTGTGAACTAACCTTTCCTTACAATGAGCAACAAATGGCTTTGCCAGAAAATACAAGGTAATCATAACATGCGTTCAGATGATGATGTGAAAGGGAAAAGAAGAGTTTATATCAGAGTAATCAGAAGGTGACAGTGGGAATTTGTGGCCAGAGGTGTATTAGAAAATTAGGTCTGAGTCTTCAAAACAGCAAAAAAAAAGTGTGATCATTTTAACTTCAAAATTTTTAATTACAAATACATCCTGCTAGACCAGTCCACACTAGTGTCCCCCTGCCGGCAGATAGTGAGACAGAGAAAAATTCCCAAAGTTTTGTGACATCACCCTTGCTATAAAAAAAACATCCCCCAAGGGAAGCTTCAGTATTTTCTCTGTCTCAGCAGATGGTGGACTTCTCCTAGCTCCTGGCGTTCTCTGAGAAGAGATTTGGTGTCAGTGTAGCTATCTTTATAACAAAAATGGTCACCTTTCAGAGTGAAATTAAACAGTCAATGCAGCACTCACTCTACAAAAAACACAACTACTTGTCCGTTGTAGCTAGTGTAGCTATCTTTGGCAATTGTGGTGCCCCTTCTTTGCCGACAGTTTTCCTTTCTTCACTTTCCAGAGCTGCTTCTGGTCAAGAGGACCAGTAGAGCACCTCTGAAGGGAAGTGCCCCTGCTCATGAGGAGCAGTTGCAGCCTTCCGTTCTGATTGTTCTGCAAGCAAGACTTCTATCAGCTAAGTTGGCAGTCACCTTTTGTTATTTTTCTAACTCCTTAAAGTTTATTTTAAAAAAACAAAAAACACCTTATTCAAGGACCCGGTTGCTGAGGAAGTTGTCGGGCAATTTTTTTTTCTTCTCTGGACCCTTTTTTCATCTGTTTTTTCCTCCTCTGCGAGCAGTGAGTGTTTCTCTTTTAAAGCAGCGCCCCAATCAGTTTTTCGGCGGTTTCTTGTTGTTTTGACTGTGTGCGCCTCCCTTCTTTTTTTGGGGTGCTCTGTTTTCTGCAATTGCCTTTTTCCTGCTTCTCTTCACACGGTCAGTCAGTATCTGATTCCTGGCTCTGTTTTGCTGTTTCCTGCCATAATTTTTGCCATTCGTTCTTCAGACTTTGTTGATTTTGGCTCCTTAGCTCTTCCTGTGACGTTTTATTTTATCCTGTTGTGAAAATGCCTTCTTTCCTACAGTGCTGATTGGGCTGTGGGAAGAAATGTAAGACTTTGCAGATAGTTTGTCTTCCTTTTGTGGTACTGATCAAGGGGGTCCTTCTATATCTGCAGGTCTTGGTTCTGGTAGCCCTTCCAGGTCTCTTGCTTTAGCTCCCTCTGGGTTACCTCAGGGTGATGCTCGATCTCAAGATGTTCTTCTTCTGGTTTTGTTGCCTGACCAGCCTGCCACCCTCTACAGCTCTGTCTTCAGCATATGCAGACTTCAGCTGATGGCTCTGATTTCCAGTTTATGCAGCTATTCTGTCAGGTCTAGGATATGTAGTGCTCGTGGACTTCAGCTACTCCAACCGCCGCTGATCCTCTGTTTAGAAAGTGTGCCCGCCGAAGTTTGGCTGGAGGTTCTTTAGATCTGGCCTAGGATACCTCCTCTCCTCCAGGGGATTGGCGCCCTGCAGGGGAAGACTGTGACGGTCCTTCAGATGAACATTTTATCATTTCTGAGTCTGGCCGAGAAGGAGAGTTCTCGCCATTGGAAGATGACCAGGAACCTCAAGAAGACAATCGGGATTTTATAAGGAAGAGCTCCTGCTCTCATTGCTCAAATTGCAGAGGCTGTGCACCTCTCAGACTCTCAAGTTCAACAGCCTTCGGGTTCCTCTAAACCTCAGGCAGATTCCATTATCATGGACATCAGGAAACCTTCTAAGGCTTTTCTATTTCCCCTGGAACTACAACAGATGGTCTCTTTAGAGTGGGATTCTCCTGATGTATCTACGCTCCACTCATCACTTGGGGTGTGTTTAAGTTTGGTCTTCGGAAGATCTTGACAAGTGGTTGCGTTTCCCTAAAGTAGACATTCTGGTCACTGCAGTCACTAAATGCACAACCATTCCTCCGGGATCAGACAGATCACAAGGTGGAGGGCTTCTTAAAAAACACTTTCTCCAAGAACAAGCAGGAAGTCAGTCCTCACTTATGGGTGACGTCTGCGCCGACGGAGCCAGCGCAGAGCATTTCTCCAGCTTTCAAAGAAAGCCATTGGGACATGCTACCATGCCTTCATGGTCCCCTTCCCATTCAAGGGTGCCATCTTGCTTAGTCTCCTTTTTTCAACAGAGCCCAGTGGACATCTGTTCTGTTCCCCCGGAAAATCTCCTTGTTATATTCTTAAAAGTTAGCTTTTTCCAGTTTGCGTATTGGTTCCTTTTTGCGCCTCGAGCTGACACCAGACATGGCGCTGTTCTCGGCTTTTTTCCCTTTTTTTGATTGAGGCTTGCCTCGACTGGCATTCATGTCTTTTTACACCCCAGGGTTGTCGACCCCAGCCAGCTGTTTCCCTCCATATCTCCCAGTGGGTTCAAAAAATGTGACCTCTGCAGTCAAACCATGTCAGTAACCAACACCCATGACTGTTGCCTACGCTGCCTGGAACCCGGATCATGACAGCACCTCCCGTGACCTATGCCAGGCCATGATGCCTAAGACTAATAAAAAGAGGTTGGAGATGCAGGAGAAACTGTTCCCAAGGTCCGACTCGGCACTGGCTTCCCCTACGCCAAGCTCCAAGCCCAGCATTTCCCGTGAGCCCTTCTGTATCGTGCTTCGCTCCCTATCACGGAGGTTACAACACCATCGGTTCATTCCTCGGAGTCTTTGCTTTTGCGTTTTCACTCTTCTCCCCCGTTTTATTTCTTTCTTCTCTATCTTCCTCCCTCGGTCTCCCTTGACCATTGGGAGGCGTTTCTGCTAACCCTTTCTGAAACAGTCCTACAGTACCCCAATATTATGATCTTAGGTGATTTTAACATCCACGCGGATGCTCCTTCCAGGCCAAAAGAGAGGGTTTTTATGAATTTACTCCATGACTTATCGCTTTGCCAGCATGTGTCTGGTCCCACTCACCAGTTGGGTCATACTTTGGACCTAGTCCTTACCTCTTCTTCTAACTTCTGCTCGGTATTATCAGCACCTATGTCTCTTAGTGTTCCGTGGTCTGACCACTATTGCATCTCTTTCTCTGTTTCCCTCCCAGGGTACAATCCTAGTAACTCTTCTGCTTTTCAGCCCCCTGAGCGTCTCCGGCGCCATCTCACTCCCTCTTCTTTGGCTGCTTTCCCCCCAGCCCACTCATTATTTCCAGATGATTTTTCAATGCGTGATCCGGATGCCCAAGTCGCTCTCTGGAACTCGGTTCTTTCACATGCCTTAGACGAAGTGGCCCCTCTCCGGCCCTCCAGTGCCCCGTCTCAGACTCGTTCGCCTTGGTTTCATCAGGGCCTACGGTTGCAACGCACTCAATTGCGCCAAGCCCAGCGGCATTGGCGTTCTCACCCATCTACATCTGCCATGGCTCGTTTTAAACTGCTATTTTCAGAATATCGTTCCGCAGTTCAATCTGCCAAACGCTCATATTACACGCTAGGTATTTCACAGGCTGCCAATTCCTCAAGACAATTGCACACAATTCTACGGCAACTTCTTCTACTGTTTCCCCTTCTGCCTCTCAAGTTGCCATGCCATCCCCCGCATCCTTAGCATCTTTTTTCTCAGATAAAGTCCAGAACTTACGTTCGTCCTTTCCTGTTGCTCCCCCACCTCCTTTGTCACCATCCATCTTCTCCTCAGCTTCTCCCTTGCCCCTCTCCTTGGACAACCCTGCTACTATTGAATCCTTTGGTATTGCTATTCCTGGTGTGACTAGCTCTACTAACAGGACCTTATCTCACACTTGGTCTTCTTTCCACTCCCTTACCTCAGTGGAGGTATTACTCACCTTATCCCAGTCTAGGAAGACCACCTGCGCTCTGGATCCAGTCCCTTCTGCTTGGCTGGTGGACCCTTCTCTTCAGCTTATACCTCTCATCACTACTCTGTTTAACTCCAGTTTATCTTCAGGTCATTTCCCTTTGGCTTGGAGATCTGCCGTAGTACATCCCCTGCTGAAGCAGCCCTCCCTTGATCCCTCTGTGTTGTCCCATTGGCGCCCAGTCTCTAACCTCCCCTTTCTTGCCAAAATGTTGGAGCGCCTAGTTTTTCTGCAACTTTCCTCTCATGTTGAGGCTACTAATGTTCTCCACCCCCGTCAGGCCGGCTTCAGACCAGGACACAGCACTGAAACTATCCTTCTTGCTTTGGTAAACGAACTTCACGTTGCACATGAACGGGGTGACATCACACTTTTGGTTTCTTTGGATCTATCTGCCGCATTTGACTTAATTGATCATCAGACCCTCTTATCCCGTCTTTCTGATATTGGTGTTCGGGGTGTGGTGTTACGTTGGTTCCGTTCCTTTCTCACTTCCCGTTCCTATGTCGTTCATGCTGCTCACCAGACCTCACCGACTATTCCGCTGGTCTGTGGAGTCCCCCAAGGATCAGTTCTCTCCCCTCTGCTTTTTAATATTTTTCTTGCCCCTCTTCCCCTTTTGGCCCAACAATTTCCAGTTTCCACCTACATTTATGCAGATGATATTGTCTTTCTCTTTCACACTTCTCCAGTTGCTATTGATATTACCCCCCTCAATGATTGTCTTTCCCATGTTGCCACCTGGCTCTCATCTAATTATTTACACCTAAATCCCACTAAATCCTCCGCCATGTGGGTGTCCTTGAGTTCTTCTTGTCCGGTCATTGCACCCCAAATCAATTCTATTCCCATTCCTCTCACTTCCTCTCTCCGGTACTTAGGGGTGATTTTAGATCCATCCCTGTCCTTCCATGACCATGTATCTGCCTTGTCCGTCGTTCCTTCTTTACTTTACGGCAAATACGTTCAGTTCGTTCGGTTTTGTCCCAGGATTCCCTTACCACTCTGGTGTTAGCTCTAGTCATGTCCAGACTGGACTATTGTAATATAATCTATGCCAACCTTCCTGCCTACCAGCTCAAACGTCTTCAGCTTCTACAGAACACAGCCGCCCGTATTATCACTTTTGCTCGTAAATCAGACCATATCACTCCTCTTTTGTTTCGTCTTCATTGGCTCCCGTTACGCTTCCGGTTTAAATATAAGGTCCTTATTATATTACATAAAGTCATCCACACTTCCAATCCTCAGTATTTAGCAAATCTGGTTTCCCTTCACACCCCTTATCGTCAGCTCCGCTCTTTGCATGCCAACCGCCTGTTTCTTCCCCCCCCGTCTCGCGCTCACCTCGAACAGACACGGCATGCTGCCTTCTTCTTCTTGGGTCCTTCACTCTGGAATTCTCTACCTTCTTCACTCCGTTTGGAATCTTCTTACCAACAATTCAAGAATCAGCTCAAAACCTACCTGTTTCAACAGGCTTATGACCTTCCCTCCCAATAGTTTGTTCTTTTGTCTTTGTCTGATTATGTCTCATTTGTTTGTTTGGTCTGTCTTTTGTTTGATGTGTTTTGTGACCTCTTTGGTCCATCTTTTCTCTATTTTAATGGATTTCTTTTCTGTTTTTAATGCTTTTATTTATATTATTTTATTGTAAACCGCCCTTACGTTTCGACAAGGGCGGTATATTAAATGTAATTAAAGATAAAGATAAAGAAGTGTCCTCTGAGTCCCACGGTGGCGGCTTCTCCGAGAAGAACCCGGATCCCAAGAGAAAGAAGAAAAAAATCCTTAAAGTCTGTCGAGGTTCCACCGGAGAAACCTGGTAAAACCGCTCGGCTCCGGGATTCTGGCTGCTCCGAGAATTGCCCTACCAAGGTCCTCAAAAAGTATTCCTCGGCCGGCGGAGACCATGCAGGTTCCTCGAGACCATAGTCCTCAACGAAGATGCAATTGCAAGAGTGCCGGTGCTATGCCTGGACCCAAAATCCTCTGTGCCCACACCGAAACCTGTAGAGCCTTCTAGCTTGGAAAACAGAATGGTGGCACTGGAGCAGAACATCACTGCTATGCTGGCCCTGCAGCAGGCAATGATGACTGGTTCATCCGTATCATCTTTTTTTATTTATTTATTTTTTATTTTATTTAGTATACATTTGTATACCGCTACTTCCAGCGATCAGCAGCGGTTTGATTACAGATTGGAAATTGTCAAATCATGACAGGAAATTTTTTGAGGTATAAACACATTGATTAGACAGGAAAGCACAGCACACAGAGAACTATTTTACAGGGAACATGGGCTATGGAGGGTTAAGTGGCTTGCCCAAGACCACAAGGAGCACCTGTGGGACTAGAAACCCCAGTCCTTCCGGCCCAAGGTTGCTGTCCTCTAGTGGGATTTGAACCCCCGACCTTCCGGCCCGAAGTACCTTGCCCCAACCACTAGGCCACTCCTCCACTGCCCTGATGACTGCCCCCCCCCCGACTGTGGGGGAGTCCCCAGTCGTCTAACTGAGCTCAGAGTGCCACCAGCCTCGGTCAAGCCCTCGGCGCCGTTTGAGGTTCCGGTCCTGTTCCTCGGGAATCCTATCCTCCCCGGCCAGTTTCCGCAACTCGGTCCCCAGGTCCTCCGGAGGCCCCTGACCTCTCGACACTAGCCTCGAGGCAAGGTATCGCAGGGCCTCAAATTCATTGTCACCCCTCGACTCCGAGTGAGAGACTGACAACGAGGCATCCCCGGAAACCAGAAGGCACAGACACATTCCCTCAGATTAGTCTCCCCCCCGGTGCCCTGGTGCTATTCTCCTCCAGAGGACTGTGGCCTTCCCCAACTTTGTCAAGAATATGGCCAGAGCCCCCTTGGTGCAAACCGAGGTGGAGGAGGATCCACGCACCAAAGAACTGGAGATTCTCCAGTACGAATCTCCACCCAAGGAAACTCTCACGGTGTCTGTGCAGCCGATCCTCAAGCAGCTCCTGTTGCGAATGTGGGAGACCCCAGCATTGGTCCTGGTGGTCAGCCGGCGCTTCAACACCATGTACCATGTCAGGAAAGGGCTGGGGTTCCACAAACACCAACTCCCACATAACTCCATGGTTGTCGAGTCAACCATGCAAAAACTTAAGAGCCAGAAGACTCATTCTTTTGTTTCATCCTGGTAGGGATGCTAGAGCCCTCGATGCCCTTGGGCACAAGTGCTACCAGGGCTCGATGCTGGCGTGTCGGATACAGGCCTATGAGTTACACATAGGTATGCACTTTAAGGCCCTAACCCAGGAATTGTCCAGGTTTTCAGCAGGGCTTACTGTGGGACCCCTTCAACTGTTCCAATCCCTGACCTCCAGGATCAAGGACTGCTCTAAGTTCTTTCCTGAGTGGCTTATGATGGCTTTGAGTCAGCAGCTCGAGTAACAGCAGCTGGCATTGGCGCCTGTGCAAGCCTGGCTGCAGTTTTCAGACCTCAAGCAATGGGTCCAAGACAAGCTGCTCAACGTCCCCTGTACCTGGGAGAACCTGTTCGGCAAGCCTATGGCTGACAAGTCCATATATGAGGATCGATTCTTGCTGTCTCTGGAGAACATAGTAACATAGTAAATGACGGCAGTAAAGACCAATATGGTTCATCTAGTCTGCCCAGCACAATGTCAAGGGTAGGTACACCTGCTGCTCCGTGCAGGCCACCCCTCCCCATGTCTTTGCCCAGGGGTGAACCCACCGCTCCATGTAGGACACCCCTATTTGTTGAGGAATTTGATGTTTCAGTTTATTTTGATATTTTATTGTTGCTGTAAAGGGATCCACTGTGTCTGTCCCATGCCCTTTTGAACTCCGTCACTGTGTTTGCCCCCACCACTTCCATCGGGAGGGCATTCCAAGCATCCACCACCCTTTCAGTGAAAAAGTATTTCCTGACATTGCCTTTCAATTTACCCCTTGTAGCTTCATGTTATGCCCTCTAGTTTTGCAGCTTCTCCGTCTTTGGAAGAGGTTTGTTTGTTCATTATTTTCCTTTAAGTATTTAAAGGTCTGAATCATATCTCCCCTGTCCTTCCTCTCCTCCAAAGTGTACATGTTTAGGTCTTCAAGTCTCTTCTCATAAGGCTTCTGACGCAGGCTCCAAATAATTTTGGTCGCCTTCCTCTGAACAGTTTCCAGTCTTTTTACATCCTTTGCAAGATATGGTCTCCAAAATTGAACACAGTATTCCAAGTGAGGCCTCACCAGTGACTTGTACAGTGGCATAAGTACCTCTTCCTTTCTGCTGGTAATTTGTTACAGGTGAGTAACTACACTTTCTTGTCATCGACTTTACCGTTGCAGGCCTCGGTTTGCAGAGGTCTCGCTGCATGCAACCTGCTCCGATGGCTTCAGTCCCTTCCAGATGATCCTGCTTTGCCTCTTTTAGAATCGGTCACTGCCTTTCTTGCAAATGCCTTTTATAATCTGCTGTGCTTATCTGTTTGGTCTGTGGCTGTTGCTACAGTGGCTCGCTATTGGCTGTGGCTCCGTCATTGGAATGCAAATGCTGCTTCCAAGTCCTGTCTCGCCAAGCTTCCTTTCAAGGGCCGCCTTCTTTTTGGTGAGGATTTGGAAAAACTTGTGAAGGATTTTGGGGAAGTCGAGCCTCATTGTTTGCTGGACAATAAGCCCAAATCCAGTTTTTGTTGTCCTGCCATGTCATTGTCCACGTCCTCATCTTATAGAGTCTGCTTCAGAGATGTTCGTTGCTACCAGCCTGGCAAATCCAGTTTTTCTGCGAATAGGGCTGGTTCTAAGCCTCAGTCCTTTCGGGCTATCCATTGCAACTGGAAGAATTTCCCCTCATCCCATCAGTTTTTCCAGTTCCACCAAATCCTCCAATTGACTGTTTCCGGGTCTATTCCAGGGTGTCTACTATGGGCAGATGCTTATGGTATTTTTCATGCGAATGAACCCAGATAACTTTGGACCAGTGGGCACTCGAGGTAGTAACACAGGGTTATGCTCTCAGCTTCACCGAGCCCATGCCGAATGTCTTCCTCATCACTCCATACAGTTCCATGGCCAAGGCAGTGGCTGTATGCCTGACTCTCCACTGCCTTCTTCAGCTTAATGCGGTATGCCCAGTTCCTCCCTCAGAAAGAGGTTCTGGTTACTATTCCATTTACGTTGCCATTTCCAAGAAGGATGGCTCCTTCCGTCCTATCCTGGACCTCAAGGGCATCAGTCGCTGTCTTCAGGTACTGTGGTTCCGGTTGGAAACCCTCAGGACAGTCATTCAAGCTGTTCAGCCAGGCAAATTTTCTGTCATCCCTGGACCTGGTGGAAGCATATTTTCACATTCTCCTTCGATCGCCCACAGTGGATGTAGCGGTGTTGGCGGCAGTAGAAGAGACCTTGACTTGTCTCCTGCAGCTAAGAGCCGATCAGTAATAGTGGCGGTAGGAAGTGGAGAGTTTTTGGCGTCTCTCGATCTAATGGAGGCATATCTGCACATTCACATCCATCCAGAACATCATCAGTTTCTCTGTTTTGCAGTGCCAAGGGGCCATTTCCAGTTTGGAGTGTTGCTCTACGGTTTAGCGACTGCCCCCCATACCTCCATACCTTCACCAAGGTCGTGGTGGTGGTGTTGGCAGCTCTCCGCGAGGAAGGGGTTCTTGTCCACCTGAACCTAGATGATTGGCTGATGCAAGTCCAGGGATGATAGCAAAAGAGCAACAGCACAGGTGGGGGAGTTCCTTCAAAGTCTCGGTTGTGGTGTCAATCTGGCCAAGAGTCAGTTACGGCCGGCCCAAGAGCTCTAGAGTATTTGAGAGCGTGCTTTGATAATGCATGGGCAAGGTTTTCCTGCTGGATCGCCGGGCACAGGAGCTACAACAGTGGATACGGCAGTTCCTGAAGATGGCAAGACCATCATCGTGGCATTATCTGCATATTCTGGGGACCATGACGGCCGCTTTTGAGCTAGTCCCATGGACAAGGGCTCACATGTGACCGCTGCAGAGGGCTCTGCCCCGTCAGTGGTCCCATCAGTGTTAACCCCTGTCTCAAGTACTTCTCTGCCCGTGGAGCACCAGGAGAGCTCTCAGGTGATGGCTGCATGTGGGGAGCCTGGAAGGGGACATGCTACTCGAGTCCCCAGTGTGGGTTCTGCTGATGACTGATGCCAGCCTATCAGATTGGGGAGCCATTTGCGAAGGACGCTTTGTCCAGGGACAGGAGTCCAAAGGAGGCCCTGTGGTTGATCAACAGGCTCGAGATGTGAGCGTTGACCTTGGCGCTAGAAAGTTCGAGTCATGGTTGCAGGGGAAGGTGGTCCAAGGCCTCTCAGACAATGCGACCCTGGTGGCTTGCATCAACCGGCAAGGAGGCACGGGCAGTGTAGCCCTGGAGGAGGAGGCTGAAAGACTGTTCGAATGCGCAGAGATTCGTCTCCAGGCATTATTGGCGGCGCACGTAGCAGGAGTTGACAGTGTGACAGCAGACTACCTCAGCCGAGTGCGCGTGGACCCCGGAGAGTGGCAGCTCAGTCAGGAAGTGTTTGAGCAGGTGGTCCGCTGATGGGACACACTGGTCATGGATCTAATGGCAATATTTGAATCGGCCAAGGCCTGCCAGTTTTTCAGCAGAAGAAGAGAGGATGTCCGAGGGCCTGGATGCTCTAATTCAGCAGTAGCTCGAAGAGGATCTTCTCTATTTCTCCCCCATGGGTGCTTATAGTTTGGTTAATGCAACGGATAGAGGCGCACCAGGGTTTAGTAATTCTGGTGGCACCGGACTGGCCGATGTGCCCGTGGTATGCCAACCTGATTCAGATACTGGTGGATCGACTGTGGTGGCTTCCGCTTCGGAAGGACCTCTTGATGCAGGGGCCGCTTTGCATGTCCCAGGTGGATCAATTCTCGCTTACGGCATGGCTCTTGAAAGGGCAAGGTTGAAGAAGAAAGGATATTCGGGCTCGGTGATAGTGACCTTGCTACAGGCCCAGAGGAGGTCTACGAACCTGGCATGCATCCGCATAGGGCGCATCTTTGAATCGTGGTATGGAGAGGCAGGCGTGACCTTCCACTGCCTCCGTCCCGGACATCTTGGCATTCTTGTAATCCTGTTTTGATAAGGGTCTAGCCGCCAGTTCCTTGAGGGTGCAAATGGCAACGATTTCCAGTTATCTTGGGAAAGTCAACAGGGTGCCGTTGGGTACACACTCAGATGTGCTGAGCTTTCCAAGGGCGGTGACCCACTTCCGTCTGCTGAAGGAGGGTGGTGGTACCGCCTCGGGAGCCCAATCTGGTGCTGATGGCGCTATCTGGGGAACCCTTTGAGCCATTGAGTCGAACTTTCCTGAAGGATTTGACTCTGAAAATGGTATTCCTGGTGGCCATTTGCTCGGCACGCAGGATTTCAGAGCTTCGGACTCTGTCATGCCAGGAGCCATTCCTTTCCTTCTCCAAGGAGAAAGTGGTCCTGTGCCCGGTACCTTCATTTTTGCCCAAGGTGGTGCCAGCATTTCATGTAAATCAGGCTGTTTCCTTACCAGCTCTGGTGAGCGTGGATGTGGGTGAGAGCGTATATGGACCCTGCCATTCCACAGGTGTGCCACCTGGATTGTAAAAAAGTCCTGTAAAGGTATGTGAAAAGGGCATCGTCCTTTTGGAGGTCGGACTGTCTGTTGGTTCTGTTTGGCAAGCCACGCAAAAGTGAGGTGGCAGCTAAGGCCTCCATTTCCAGATGGATGATGGAGGCAGTCACGTCAGCGTACATCTTGAAGGGTTAAGCCATACTGGTGGGGTTGCTGGCGCATCAAGGAACAACAATTAGCAGGTAAGTCTAATTTCTCTTTTCCACTGGCAGAAAGATACAGAAATATTTCCCATTGTACTTGGAGCCACAGGTTTGATACAGAAGAATTTCCAAGCATATCTTGACAAACTACTCATACATGTTACATCTTATGAACTCCAGAAGGAAGCTCTCTTTGCCGCGATGCAAGTACCATGCCGAGCACTGCCAGTAAATTTGAGAGACTAAGATCATACTCTACATACCCTGGCTTAGAAGTGAGGTTCATGACTGTCATGGTATGCGCAAAACTAACCCACTTGGAGAAACTGCCCCGGGAGAGTTTCATTTTTGTTGAGTTTTGAAATCAACTGAGAAGATGCTGCGCATGGGAAGGGCCGCGCATATTCAGAACTCTTTATTAAAATTCTGAGCTGAGGGAAACCTGTTCCATCCTGGCATTTTCAGATGACATCACAAACTTTATGTGCCTGATCAATCCTGCTATCTATGGAAAACATCTGTTAACAGTTGAGAAGCATTACTTTCTTTGTTGTAAATTCTGCTGTGAAACCTACTGACTGACTGTATAGCTTTCTTAATGTTTGTTATGTGTACTGCTATTTAATACTCATTACTCTGGGGCACTGGCATGCTTGTAGTTAAACTGTAAAATCCATCCTTTGAAATCTGACAGTGATATCTAATCATCTGATACATTATCACACTATACTTCATTTATTGTTTTGTCCAAACCACAGCTCCCTTCAAACCACCCCCTCTCCTCTCTCTAAGTCAGAGACACACATGGGCTTGAAATAATTCCGTGAGCCATGCTCTGCAAGCTAATTCCCAAAAGCTAGTTAAGAAATGTTTTAATTAATTCAATAAAAAAATAACGTATAACCTTGTGTGTGTGTCTTTCTATTTATCTATCTTTATCTATAGATTTATCTAAATCTGTATATAGATACACAGATACAGAGCGTCTATATATAGATAAGATTATTGAAGAAACTTCAGTAAAACTTAAAATATTTTAATGATTTACTCTGATGCTATCTAAAGCATTTAAACCATGTTTAACAAAGCTTAGAATGGTACTTTACAGCATGTTGCAGGAAGTCGGCATACTGTTTGCAGCAAGAAGCTGATACATAAAGGTTGTGAAAACACACATATATGATACCATTGCATGAGTATAAAGTTCATTGAAGAAAGTTTTTATAACTGTCTCTATATGGAGACAGCCCAGGTAAATTCAGCCTTCTATAACTGAGTATAAATAGTATATTTGCTTTTTTAATTTTAATTTTATTTAACAGGTTTTATATACCGCTTTATCATTTCAAGTGATTATATACCGCTTTATCATTTCAAGTGACTTTTCACTTCAGTCATTTGACATATTTCTACAGGTCTGTAGCAAAGTGATTGGATGTATGCTTTTGAAATATTAAATTATAAAAGAGAAGGGGAGTCTGAGTGAAAAGTGTTTTTATAAATCAAAATTATTATTATTATTACATAAATAATGCTCACAAGCACTTACATGCATAAGAGTTTTAAACAGATCATTCAGTATGCTATGATATAGATTGTGGTTTGAGGTACTGAAAGTGGATTTAACGGTTTTATATATCTCCAGGAACAAGCAGGAATGAGTCCTCACATATGGGTACGTCGGAACCGACGGAGCCTGCGCGGGAAAGCTCCCCAGCTTCCCAGAAAGGAAGCTTTTAGGGCCTCCCACAGCGCATGCGCGCTGCCTTCCCGCCTTCCTGACCAACTCTCTTCAGTTCTTCTTTTTCCGCGGAGCCAGCAGGTCGTGTTCCTGTCACCGCTGAAGAAATTGTTATTTTAATTTGTTTCTTTGACCGCGTGTCTGCCTTCCCCGATTCCAGACCGGTACCGCCGGTCCTTTTTTCGTTTAAAAAAAAAAAAAATATATATAATTACTTTTTCTACACTTGGTGTATTTTTTCTGTGAGGCCTCTAGGCCTTCTCAGGTCTCCCTCATGGAAAAACCAGCTTCTGGTTTTAAAAAATGCACTAAGTGTACCGGTACTATTTCAGTTACAGACACCCATGAGTGGTGTCTTAAATGTTTGGGGCCTGACCATTCCATTCCGGATTGTCCATCCTGCTCTCTGATGTCCAAAAGGGGCTTACAGAACAGAGCAGCTAAATTTCATATGCTGTTTTCTACCGATACTCCAGCATCAACATCCTCCAGGTCTTCTTCTCCTGATGGATCTCAGGTAACCAAACATTCTTCGGGCAAGTCCTCAAAAGGCAAATCTCCCTCTAAGCAGCGAGAGGCCCTTGCAATTGACCCTGAGGACCCTGCCCCAGCCAAACAACCCCGGCGGGAAGCTCCGGCTTCCAAAGCTCCTCCTATGGGGTTACAGGTAGACATCGATGGCACGGCCTCGACCGATCTCCTGTTAGACTGCTCTGGGGTTCCGGCTAACACCGGTACCGACTTCCAAGCAGTTGTGGTGGCTATGGGTACTACGGTACAATCCATGCAGCAGGCCTTACTGACTTTCATTAATGCTGCACCGCCATCGGTACCGCGACAATCGGTTCCGACTCCGATACCGGTACCGCAACCGATACCGGTACCGCAACCGATACCGGTACCCAGAGCATCTACTTCCAGTAGCATGCCGGTTCCGGTCTCCGGTTCCGGGGCTTTCTTCGATACCGCTCCGATTCCCGGTACACCCGATGTCGGTACCGATCGGTACGCGTATCGATCTCTGGAAGCAAATAGACGATACTTTGAATCCTCTGAAGATTCTGATACATCAGATGATTCTGCTGACGTCTCTTTTACTCTTCCTGAGGAGCCCTCTTCTCCAAAAAGGAGAATGTCTCCTCCAGAGGATTTGTCCTTTCAAGACTTCATTATTGAAGTAGCTAAAGGACTCTCCATATCTGTATCCTCTGAAAAGGAACCTAGAGCAAAAAAATTAGATATTTTAGGATACTCTAAGGTTCCCAAAGAGGCAGCCACCTTACCCATACATGAAATTCTTCAAGAACAGATGATGGATTTGTGGGAGGCTCCTCTCACCCTATCTCCACATTCTCGACGTTTGGACACCATGTATCGGGTTCCTTCTTCTCCTGGTTTTCAAAAAACTCAGCTTCCTCACCACTCTATTGTGGTGAAGTCTGCTATGAAAAAGATAGAGTACCAAAAGACACTCTTCTACCCCTCCAGGAAGAGAATGTAGGACTCTGGATGCTTTTGGGAGAAAAATCTTCCAAGCTAGCATGCTTATTGCCAGAATCAATTCATACAGCCTCTATATGGGCATGTTTTTGAAAGAGATTGCATTAAAGATACGTCAGTTTCTCCCCTTTATCCCAGAGGATAAACAAGAGGAATTCCTTCTTTTGCTAAAGCACACTCAAGATGTTTCAAAGTTCTCCAACAGAGCAGCCTTTGACTCTTTTGAGGGGGCAAGCAGAGCCTCTGGCATTGCCATAGCTGCTCGCAGACTTGCTTGGCTCCAGGCCTCTGATTTGGAACCCTGGGTACAAGAGGGCTTGGGCAATCTGCCGTGTACAGGTGAAAATCTGTTTGGCAAAGAGTGGCAAATCAAAGCCACTCAAATGGATGCAGGGAATGCTGCTTTAGATAGACTTTCTAAGTCTACCTCTACCCCTGCCAAGAAAAAACCTTTTAAGAAAACTTTCTATAAAAAGACCAGATTTTCCACAAATACTGGCCAGCAATCTTCCCAAGTTCGCTTTGCTCCTAAGCGTCAGCAAACTAAACAGGCCAGAACAAAGTCTACAGGGGCTGCTACAATCCAGCAGTCCCAACCTCCTCAGGGTTTTTGACTTGATTCTAGAGAACTTAACCTTTCTGGCTCTGCAACAGCCAGAACCTCTCACCATTCCAGGAAGGTTAGCTCATTTTGCTCCCAGATGGGAACAAATCACATCAGAACCGTGGACCCTCTCTATCATCAGAGAGGGCTACAAACTACATTTCTCCAGCCTTCCTCCCCATACCATGGTGAGACAATTCAATTCTCCCCCATCTCTCCTGTACCTGTTGGGCCAGGAGGTGACCACTCTTCTCGCCCAAAACGCAATAGAAGAGGTTCCTCTTCCTCAACAAGGGTCAGGTTTCTACTCCCCTTATTTTCTCATTCCCAAGAAAACAGGGGGGTACAGACCCATTCTGGATCTCAGAGAATTGAACAAATTCCTATACAAAGAGAAATTCAAAATGCTTTTTCTAGGTACTCTCCTTCCATACCTACAGAGTCAGGACTGGCTTTGTTCTCTAGATCTCAAGGATGCGTACACACATATATACTCATCCATCCATCCCACAGAAAATTCCTACGGTTTCTGTTCCAGGGAAAACATTTCCAATACAGAGTACTCCCCTTCGGTCTAGCCTCTGCTCCAAGGGTATTTACCAAATGCATGGCAATAGTAGCTGCATTTCTACGCACTCTGGGGATCTTTGTCTTCCCATACCTGGACGACTGGCTCATCCGAGCTCCATCTCAGTCCGAGGCTCAGACTTCCCTGGACCACACCAGATGCATACTGCAGTATCTGGGACTTGTCATCAATCTGCCAAAGTCTCAACTCACCCCTACTCAGTCCCTAGAATTCATAGGGGCCTGGCTAGATACTACCACTGCAAGGGCCTATCTTCCTCAGACCCGTTGCCACCGTTTAGTGCACTTGGCCTCTCAAATTCAGTCCAGAAGCCACTTGACTGCCAGAGAAATGCTACAACTGCTAGGCCACATGGCATCCACAGTTCATGTGGTGCCTTATGCTCGCCTACATATGAGAGCAGCTCAATGGACCTTGCCCACACAGTGGACCCAAGCATCAGGAGCCCTCTCAGACCAAATAGCAACCTCAAAACGTCTTTTTTGGTCTCTCCAATGGTGGATATCCACTCAAAATCTTTTGTTGGGGGCCCCCTTCCAACCTTTGTTACCCCAAGCAACTCTCACTACAGATGCCTCCCAAACAGGTTGGGGAGCTCATCTCCAAGACCTCTCCACTCAGGGCATTTGGTCTCCACAGGAGACCACCCTTCATATCAACCTTTTGGAGCTGCGAGCAATTTTCCTTGCTCTCAAGGTCTTTCATACCCTCCTCATCAACATGACAGTCCTTGTTCATACCGACAATCAAGTAGCCATGTTCTACATAAACAAACAAGGAGGGACTGGCTCTCTCTCGCTTTGCAACGAAGCTCTAAAACTGTGGGCCTTCGCCAGAGAGCATCGGATCCATCTCCTGGCAGTGTACCTCCCAGGAATCCAAAACTCTTGGGCAGACAGACTCAGTCGAGTTCTGCTTCCACACGAATGGTCCCTGCACATGAATCAGGTACTCAGAATCTTTCAGGAATGGGGGACCCCGGACATAGACCTCTTTGCAAGTCCGTACAGTGCCAAACTTCCCCAGTTCTGTTCCAGGATTCCGTGTCAGGGAGCTCAGGCCAGGGATGCCTTCCTCCTTCCTATATGCCTTTCCACCCATTCCCTTGATTCCCAAGACTCTATTCAAACTTCAGAGGGATCAAGGATCCATGATCCTCATAGCTCCACGCTGGCCACGCCAAGTGTGGTACCCTCTACTTCTGCATCTCTCCCAGACACCCTCCCTGGATCTGGGAGCTGCTCCAGACCTTCTGTCTCAAGAGGAGGGGACTTTGTGGCACCCAAACCCCAAGTCCCTTCACCTCAGAGCTTGGTTACTGAAGGCCTAGACCTTCAAAACTTGAATCTTTCTCAACAGGTGAAGGATTTCCTCCATGCATCGAGGAAACCTTTCACCAGGCGTGCTTATGCTTTTAAATGGAAAAGATTTTCAATTTGGTGTGCAGACAAAGGTCTTAACCCTCTAGCACTACCTTTGAATTCTTTACTCGAATATCTCCTGCATCTTTCCAATGCAGGACTTAAAACCAATTCTGTAAGGGTCCATTTGAGTGCTATTGCAGCATCTCTTCAGCCTATCAATGGACAATCTGTTTCCTCTCATCCTCTTATTGCAAGATTCATGAGAGGTCTAACTTTAACTAAACCTCCCATTCGGCCTCCTCCGGTGGCATGGGACTTAAACGTAGTTCTTGGTCAGCTTATGAAGCCACCCTTTGAACCCTTAGCCACTACCTCCTTAAAATTCCTTTCCTGGAAAGTCATTTTCCTTATTGCAATCACTTCTGCTCGCCGCATCAGTGAACTGCATTCTTTAGTGGCTAATCCACCTTATACAAGGTTCCATCATGATAAGGTAGTCCTTAGGGCAAATCCCCACTTTATGCCTAAAGTGGTCTCACCTTTTCATCTTAATCAAGAGGTATATTTACCTGTCTTTTTTCCAGCTCCTCATGCATCAAATGCAGAGAGGAACCTTCATACTCTAGTGTAAAAGAGCTCTTGCCTTTTACCTCCACAGGACACAGCAACATCGAAAGTCTTCTCAACTTTTTGTTGCTTTTGATCCTTCTCATTTAGGTCTTCCAGTCTCAAAAAGAACACTGTCCAATTGGATTGCTCAGTGTATTACTTTTGCTTATCAGAGTAAGAACCTTTCTCTGGAAGGCCATGTCACAGCTCACTATGTGAGAGCCATGGCCACATCTATGGCTCATCTTCATTCTGTATCCATTGATCAGATCTGTCGAGCAGCCACCTGGGCCTCGGTTCATACCTTCACAGCCTATTACTGCTTGGACAAGGACTCCCGCCGGGATGCCTTGTTTGGTCAGGCTGTCCTCAGACACCTGTTCCATTCTTAAACAACTCCTGCCCACCTTCCCTGAAAGGATGCCTGAGATCCATAGGAAGATGAGAAACCCTTGGGGGGGGATCTCCCCGGCATCTTAGCTAGGGAGTCCCCATATGTGAGGACTCATTCCTGCTTGTTCCTGGAGATAGCACAGTTACTTACCTGTAACAGGTGATCTCTGGGAACAGCAGGAATTAGTCCTCACAACCCACCCACCTCCCCTAGGAGTTGTATCTCTCTCTCTTTCTCTTTCCTTTCCTCTCTCTATTGTCTCAGCTTTAAACTCGAACTGAAGAGAGTTGGTCAGGAAGGCGGGAAGGCAGCGCGCATGCGCGGTGGGAGGCCCCAAAAGCTTCCTTTCTGGGAAGCTGGGGAGCTTTCCCGCGCAGGCTCCGTTGGTTACGACGTACCCATATGTGAGGACTAATTCCTGCTGTTCCCAGAGATCACCTGTTACAGGTAAGTAACTGTGCTTTATTTTCTTTGTATTTTGAAGGACGTTCTGGATACCTTTGGCCTGGGTTGAATGCTCCCATTGTGAAAAGTGGAACAGTCCAGACAATTGGTAAACGAGACCAAGCACAACAGGAGGAGATGCATGCAGAAATGCTCAGACAAAGGGATGAGTGGGAAAAGAAAAAGAAGATGAAAGTGAAACGTGAAAGAGGATGGACTGGGAGCTCCTGGGGTGGCATCAGTCTTGGATCCCCTGATCCTGGTCCTAATGGAGGTAAGGATATTGAATTTGTGCTGCTCTTAATTTTGTTTCCTGCCTTAAATAATCACAACAATCTTTCTTGTGAAACTGCAAAGTCATATTTCATTTTTATTCATCCCAACTAAAATGAATGTTAGACAAAAATTATATATAACAGGTTGAGAATGTCTGTCTTTCTGGGGGGCCAGAATAAATCTTTAAATTTAACAGAATGGGATGAAATCTGTCATGGGGGAAAAACTGGTCAAGAGAAAAAATCAATTGTGAGGAATTAATTCCTCCCCCCAAATACCCCAGTACATTTCTGTGAGAGAGTCAATTCTGTTTCTTTTTTTTGTGTCAGTCTTTTTATTGAGAGTAAGCCAAACATCATATAAATCCAGCAACATATGACAGAAATACTATATCATGGAGGACCAACACACAGGCTCAACGAATCCCTGCTATTCCTGGTCATTACAAATATACAAGGAGTGCAGCTATGCAAGAAATATGTAAGAGGTACAACTACGTAAGAAATAGGCCAGAGAAACAACTATGCAAGAAGTGTGCAAAAGATAAGAGGCATGCAAACTATGCCAAATACAGAAGCATCAAGCAGCAACGGCTGGGGAGCCTCGGCAATGGTTCCAGCTGCCCTTCAGCAGTTTGCCATGCTTGCCATTCGACATAGATATTCAGCAGGCAACAATCTGGTCCCCAGTCATGCCCCTTTCCCTCCCACTCCTTGCACAGACTCTTAGACCTCTCGAGAGCCCATGTGACCTCCATCATTAACGGGCATATAAAGGACTCTCCAATAGAAAGGCTCCTTCCTCAGTTCTTTTCCCCCCCTCCTCCTATCCCATACCACCCTGCCCTGTCCCAAGAATTCATCCCTTTCCTCACGGTCTACCTTTTCCATCTCTCGTAACTGGAAGCTAAGGTCTTTTGGTCTAACATGGTGCAAAATCTCAACCTGTTGGTCAAGTGCGGTGTTCTAGAATTCTTAGTCAGGAGTCAGACACTCATGCATCTGCATCTGACCAGGTTGTCGATCAGAAACCCCCGTAGTCCACAAAACGTGACCACACCTCATGCCCTTCCTCTACTTCCCTTGCACCTCACAGGTGAGTTTCTCCATCTAGTAAATCTCCCAGATTTTTGAAACCCATTCACTTATCGTCAGAGGGTAAACCAAACATTCATGCTGTAAGCAGCCAATAAAAGACCATTGACCAGGCGAGCCATAGATTTATCTCATTCCTCTGCAGACAGCAGCACCAGCACAAACATTGCAAGCTCAAATGGTGGGCAAACACCAGCAATAGCCCGAACATGGGAGCCAACTGATGTCCAGAAATCCTGCAGTCTCAGACAGCCCCACCATAGGTGCACAAAATCCCCCTGGATTCCACACCAATGCCAGCACAGATCATCATAGCTGCGCCCTATTTGAATAACAAGAGCAACATAATGTACATCCAAAATAAAATCGGTATCTGGATATTCATTAAAGTCAAAGAGATTGAGCAAGAATGGGTGTAACTCCAGATATCCCCCCATGTAGATTCATCCAGATCTCGTAACACCCTCCCCCAAGTTTGACACGATGGAGGTGGCATTGTCTACTTTATTGTAGATTTTGTGATAACTTTGTATAGCTGCACAATCAAGTGGTTGCACAAGATGGACTGAAGGAATAGAAGCTCAAAAGGATGGTGGTTATGCAGGACCTCACTTTTTTGTGGTAACCGTTCCCCAAAGTGGGGAAGCTGAAACAACTGGAAAAGATTTAGGGGAGTGCCCAACACCTGCTCTATATGGCTTTGGGTGGCAAATTCTTCATCCACATAGAATTTGGCCAGCCGTAGGACCTCTGGCACAGTGAACACCTCCCTCCCCATATCCCTAATGAAGGCAAAGGCAGAAACCGTTGTATAAGGGGTAAAACAAGGGGAAGTCCGTTAACCTTTACAGATCATCCGCCACACTTTCCAGAGAGGCCTCAGAAAGGGATTAGCCAGGATCCTCTGTGTGTTGGCCAGTTCCTCTTAAAAAAAAAACCAACAAAAAAACCCAAAATCCACTGCAGGCAGGGGGGCAGGGGACATCCATCGCTTCTCTAGTCGCACCCAGTCCATTTCCCCACTGTTGTACCAACACCAGTCCTCTCTCAGGCATGCACACCAATGGTCCACCGAAATATTCATGGATTCACCAGAGACAGGTCTTGTCAGACAAATCTGATTGATTTCCTTAGACTGGGTGACCGGGGAGTTGGACCGAGGGAGAGCCCTAGATGTGGTATATTTAGATTTCAGTAAAGCCATTGATACTGTTCCTCACAGGCGATTTATAAACAAACTGAACACCCTAGGGATGGACCCTGAAATTACTGCTTGGGTTAGAAATTGGTTGAGTGGGAGGCGACAAAGGGTACAGGTGAATGGAGCTCACTCCGAGGAGAAGTACTTTACCAGTGGTGTGCCCCAGGGATCTGTCCTTGGTCCGATTCTTTTTAACATCTTTGTTAGTGATATAGCGGAAGGACTGTCGGTTAAGGTTTGCCTCTTTGTGCATGATACTAAAATCTGCAATAAAGTAGATACCCAGGAAGGTGTAGATAATATGAGGAGGGATCTAGCTAAGCTTGAAGAATAGTCTAGAATTTGGCAGTTGGGATTTAATGTTAAAAAATGCAGGGTCATGTATTTGGGCTGCAGCAATCCAAGGGAACAATATAATATAGGGGGTGAAGTACTTTTGTCCACTAAAGAAAAGCGGGACCTCGGTATGGTTGTGTGTGATGATCTTAAAGTAGCTAAACAGGTAGAAAAGGCGACAGCAAAAGCTAGAAGGATGCTTGGTTGCATAGGGAGAGGAATGGCTAGCAGAAAAAAGGAGGTGATAGTGCCTCTGTATAAGTCTTTGGTGTGACCTCATTTGGAGTATTGTGTGCAATTCTGGAGACTGCACCTTCAAAAGGATATAAACAGGATGGCGTCAGTACAGAGGGTGGCTACTAAAATGGTTAGTGGTCTTCATTATAAAGCAGATGAGGACAGACTTAAGGATCTTAATATGTACACCTTAGAGAAAAGGCAGAATAGAGGTGATATGATGGAGATGTTTAAATACCTCCGTGGCAGAAATGCACAGGGGGAGAGCCTCTTTCGATTGAAAACAAGTTCTGCTATGAGAGGACATGGGGTGAGGGTGAAAGGGGATTGATTCAGGAGTGATATGTGGAAATATTTCTTTATGGAAAGAGTGATGGATCCGTGGAATAGTCTCCCAGTGGAGGTGGTAGAGATGAGGACAGTATCTGTATTAAAAAAAAAAAGAATGGGACAAACACAGAGGATTTCTAAAGGAAAAAAGGGGACTGTTGTAGTTCTTGATATGGAAGGACAGACTAAATAGGCCATGTGGTCTTTTTCTGTTGTCATTTTTCTGTTTCTATATTAGGGATTTCCAGTACCCTTCATTCCATGGTATGACTCAATCCACCCGAGATCTTCGCCCCTGCCATATAAACTTAGTGAATTCCCCTCGCAGACTCTTGAAAAAACTTCTAGGGATGTGAATTGGGAGCTGCACCAACAGTAAAATAAATTTAGGCAGTATTAACATCTTAAGCATGTTAATTCTCCCCAATCAAGTGACCGCGTGATCTTTCCATGACTGCAGTTACCTTCAAATGTTTGCTAGTAACTTCCCATAATTAGGAGCGTACAGGCGGGAAAAATCACTGGAGATGGTGACCCCCCAGATACTTGAACTGGTCGACCACCGAAAACCCAGATCTTGTGACCCTGCCAGTCTATCCTCCACTCGGGTGTGGCATAACGTTTGTGTCGATTTCTGCCATTTCACTGAAAATCTTGATATCTGCCCATAGCGAGTGATAACATCAACAACTCTAGGTAGAGAAACAGCCGGCTCCCGCAGGTATATCAGGGTGTCATGAGGATATCGCATGTTTGGTTGTCCCCATAACAACCCCCAGCTCACTCACGCATGCCCTAATATGCTCAGCTAAGGGCTCGATAGCCAGCGCAAACAGAAGTGGCAAGAGCGGACAGCCTTGCCTAGTTCCCCTGCCCAATCCAAAACAAGGTGGATTTAAACACATTAATGAGTATAGAGACATCCAGCTGAGCATATATGGCCGCTATCCACCCACAAAAGGCAGATCCAAAGCCGAAGTGGCGCAACACGGCCAATAAATATGGCCATTCCACTTTATCAAAGGCTTTCTTGGTATCCAGGGACAGAACAGCGTGGGGCACCTCCGAGTTCCGCACCAAATGGAGAATATCCACCAACCGGTGAATGTTCTCAAACACAAAACAACTCTTCATGAAGCCTGTCTGATCATGTGGATCAAAGAGTGCATATACGTGTTGAGCTGGGCACACTGTACTTTAACAAAAATCTAATACTTGATATTGAGGAGGGATATTAGTCTATAATTACTACATAGTAAATTATCTTGCCTTTCTTTTGGAATGACCGTAATAACAGCCTGTCAGAAGGAAGGGGGCACGGCCTGGTGTTCCAGGATCTCATTAAAGACCTTGATTGGAGGGGTGCAAATTGTGCTTGCATATATTTGTAAAATTCAGCTGGTAGGCCATCCGGCCTCGCTGCCTTAGCCAACATAAGGTCCTTCATTGCCCTCAACACCTCTGCCAGGGAGATTGGATGTTGCAAGGCCTCCTCGCGCTTCTGGCATAAGCACAGGCAACCGTGCCTCCACCAGCCATTGTTCCCCCTACTCCTCGTGTGGAAGTTAGCAAACAGCCGTAATCTGAGGGCAGTCATAAATCAGCTGCCCGGAGGGACCCTGCATGGCCACAATGCACTTCCTGTCCCACTGTCTCTTCAACTGCCATAGAAACAGCTTATTGGCTTTGTTCCCGTGTTCACAAAAACCGCTTAGCCCGCTATATCTGAAGCTATCTTTTCTGTCTCCCGCACCTGTAACTCACCTCTCTTCCACTCCAAAAGTCTCCCCACCAGTACCATTCCCCCAAGCTTGTGTTGTCTCTCCAGCTCTCGCATTTCACCCTGTAGTTTGGTGACTTTTAGCTTTTCCCACTTTCTCACACCACATGCTAGGGAAATCACCTGCCCTCTAAGTAACGCCTTATCCGCTTCCAACAGGGTGGAGGCTGTGATACCATCCACATCATTAAGAACATAAGATATGCCATACTGGGTCAGACCCCAAGGTCCATCAAGCCCAGTATCCTGTTTCCAACAGTGGTCAATCTATGTCATACGTACCTAGCAGTTTCCCCAAAAGACACAAGTTCCACAGTGCTTACATTGGGTCAAGCAGTGGATATCCCGGGTCCCCTTTAATAATGGTTTATGGACCTTTCCTCCAGGAACTTGTCCAAACCTTTTTTAAACCTGGTTACACTAACAACTTTTACTACATCTTCTGGTAACAAATTCCAGTTTGATTACACATTGAGTGAAAAATATTTTCTCTTATTAGTCTTAAATAGGTTACCCTGTAGCTTCATTGCATGTCCCCTAGTCTTTCTATATTTTGATGGCATAAACAATCGATCTACGTTTTACCTGTTCCACTTCATTCATTAATTTATAGACCTCTGTCATATCTTCCCTTAGCTGTCTTTTTTCCAGGTAGAAGAGCCCTAACCTTTTTAGCCTCTCTTCATAGGGGTATCTTTCCATCCCCTTTATCATTTTGGTGACTCTTCTCTGTACCTTTTGTAATAATGCTATATCCTTTTTAAGATACGGCGATCAGAATTGCACAGAATATTCATGGTGCAGTCACACCATGAAACGATACAGAGGCATTATAATATCCTTTGTTTTATTCTCCATTCCTTTCCTTATGATTTATTTATTTATTTCCTAACATTCGATTTGCTCTCTTGGCCGCCGCTGCACACTGGGTGGAAGGTTTCAACATGTTATCCACGATGACGCCCAAATCTTTTTCCTGGGTGGTGGTTCCTAATGCGGAGCCTTGCATCGTGTAACCATAGTTTGAGTTCTTTTCTAGGTGCATAACTTTGCACTTGTCCACATTAATTTTCATCTAACATTTAGATGCCCAGTCTTCCAATTTATCAAAGTCCTCTTGCAATTTTCCACAATCATCATGGGTTTTAACAACTTTGAATAGTTTTGTGTCATCTGCAGATTTGATTACCTCACTCGTTATTCCCATTTCCAGGTCATTTACGAATATGTTAAAAAAACAGCGATCCAGCATAGATCCCTGGGGTACTCCACTATTCATCTTTCTCCATTGGGAAAACTGGCCATTTAGCCCTACCCTCTGCTTTCTATCTTTTAACCAATTCCTGATCCACAATAGTACACTGCCTCCTATCCCATGACTCTTTAATTTTGTCAAAAAATCTCTCAAGAGGGACCTTGTCAAAGGTTTCATTAAATTTCAGATACTCCTGCCACCCTGCTGTGAAATCATGGAGAAATTCCTGATTTTTCAGCAGGCCCCTCCAAATAAAACTGAAGACCACATCACGGGGGTTCCATTTCTACTTACAGAAAAAAGGAGAACATCTTAATACAGCAATTCTGCACTGCTGCAAGATTTATTTTATTTTATTTATTTAACGTCATTTATATACCGCGTTATCCTACAATCAAAGCGGTTTTCACAGCAAACAATCGAGGGAAGGGCAAGTGTTATCATGCAGTGGTGAGTGTTTGTGTGTTAGTGGTGGGGGTGGAAGATTTAGGTGTGATTACTACCTAGTGCGCTATATACATAGCTATAATACATTCAATTGTACTGACTTAGGGTGGGGGAAGGACTGAGGTCTGTCTCAAGGGGTATGACCATAGTGTTCGATGAACAGGGTTGTTTTCAGCTGTTTTCGGAAGTCCTTGAGGTCTGTGTTTAGTCTCAGTTCATCTGGGAGTGTGTTCCAGATGGCTGGAGCAGCCAGGAAGAGTGCTCGTTGCGTGGTGTCCTTTCGGGTCTTGGCGAAGTCTTTTGGGATGCTTACACGATTGGAGGTGCCTCGGATATACAGCGGACTAAGATAAACAAAACAAAACTCACTTTACTAACCTGTTTACTAAAGGTTATGACAGGAACAAGTATATAATTGAAACCATCTAGGGTTCCTGCCTTATTGGAAAATACTTTGCAAGGGAAAGATCAGTAAAAGTATAATGTATCCCTTGATAAATAACAAGACACTTACATGGGAATTTGAGATAAAAAAGTAGTTCCCAGGGCCATCGTTCTCTGCCACAAGGCTAAAAAAAACCCCTATGACTGAGGTGCGTGGCCCTAGAGATATCGGGAAAAACATTAATAGGTTGACTACAAAAGGGGATATTTTTACATTGGAAATATTGCTTCAATAAATTTGATTTATCAATTTGAGATGCAAAAGTTACCAACAACGTAGCCTATGTGGGAATCAAATCAATTGAAGACTCAAAAAAATCCAGTAAGGTCTAGAGAACCAGCTGGTAAAAGCGGTCCAGACCTTGCGAGTCTTTAATACTCTCCTTATTCTCTATACGAACCACCTTTGGTAGATAGTGAATATTTGCTATGAGGACAGAGGAGGGATCAGGAAATGTTAAAACTTCCTTTAGATTTTCACAAAACAAAACTGTTTAGGACAGTAATCTAGTATAAGGAAAATTAAGGAATCTAAGGTTCACAGTCCTTATCTTTTACTGAGCCTCCAGCTGACGCTCAAGAGAGAGGGAACAAGTATAAAAAGAAGCAGTAGAATAAGCAGATGCAGCTTGAACATCGGCGGCCTGTTTAGCCTGTTGAACCATTTGGTCATTCAGTACCCTCATGCTCCCCAAGCTTAGTAGCTGTATCTTTGGAAAATTTAGAAAACTGAATAAAGGCATTCGATAGTGAAGAATCAATGCGTGAAATAACCTGCCAAATATCATTTAAAGTAAGATCTGACTGAAAGGGGACCATGGTATAGCTATAGGGTAAAGCTAATGGTACAGGAAGGGGCATATTATTTAGCTCTGCCCCCACAGAACCCTCTAATAAATCAACGCCAAAAAAAGGGCTAGTCTCCCCCGCCAGCCTGGCTATTGGGGCTGAACTTTGAGAGTCTATATCTGAAGATAAACAATTAGGCTGAGTTGATAACCCTTAATGGAAGAGAGAGTAGTGAATGATTCACATCCCTCTGGAGAGGAAACTTCAGGGTCAATAGAAGAAGTCAACCTTTTAAATGTTGATCCATTAGGCCCAGTACCTTCACTGCCTTGTGTACCTGCAACCATCCGTTCTTCTTCCTCTTTGGTGCCATACAGCAGGAAACTAATCATTGCACCCAACAGCGCAAAAAGAGGCGCTCAAGGGGCTACACTAGCCCTTTAAACACACCCCTTTAAAGTGTCCAATGGGGCATGCCTGCTACTGTGTCCTGCAGAGGAGCCAAGATCTTAATGGGCTCCATCAACCCGATGTCACAGGGACGCCTCTGGTGATGCCGTTAATGCTTGCAGCAGTGTGTTGAGGAGATGTAGAGCCCCAATCACAATTCCAGAGCCAAGATTTTTATTGGCCCCATCAGCCCGACTTCACAAGGATGCCTCTGGCGATGCTGATATTGCTTGCAGCAATGTGGTGAGCAGATGTAGAGCCTCCAATCCCTCTCATTCTGATGCAGACTCCTCCACCCATCCAACAACCCAAACTCATCCAGATGTCTCTTTAATCGATGGGACCCCTTCATTTGAGCAACCCCCCCCCAAGCAGTCCACCCCCGTCAGAGAACAATTAAAGTCCCCCCCTTAGAATCAACTTACCCTTCGTTTTCCCCTTAATCACCTCAGTCAGTTTCTCCAGACTTGAGACCACCTGAGTGGGCAGGATATAGACATTCACCATGGAGTATAAGACCCCATTCAGGCAGCCATTCACGATAAGAAATCTACCCTCCCTGTCTGGGACGACATTCTGAATTTGAAATGGGCAACTTTTACTGAACAGAGTTCCCACTCCCCTTTTATGTGAGATAAAATTGGCCGAAAAACTTGTGGATAATATTTCAACCTCGTATAGAAGCGTCCCTCCCCCACTCTATGGAACTCTTTAAGTAGCACAATATCTGCTTTGCCTTTCATGAGGTTGAGCAACAGCCTACGTCACTTGGTGGGACTTTGGAGGCCTCTGACATTCCATATTAGCAACTGCTCACCAAAGCAGGAGTACCCCAAATCTTGACCTCAACCCCAGCAACACGACCTGATAGTGCATTTCCACAGAACCTCTCCTCCCCTTAATTAAAGTTTCCCTGTTTACCGCCAGTGGCATGGTACGTGGTAGAGACTGATGAACTATCCCCCTTCCTTTGCAGTCCCTCTCCACTAGTAACATCTTTTACTCCGAGCATCCCCCTTGTGCTAACTACTCACAACCATGGCCCTCACCTCATCTCCTGCCCATCATCCCCGCACACTCATCCCCACCCTGGCAACCCGTGACTTACACCCTCCTTACACCATACACATAACCGCGCCAATGGACCCTCCTGCCCTCCTCCTCTTGCCGCAGACAGTCAACTATCCTGACCCAAACAACAACATTCTCTTAACAGAAAATTAACACATAACACACTGACACATAACACATACCTACCCCTACTAACAAGTGTGATTTTTGATTGATTGCAGTGTAAACCGCTTTGATTTCAGAACAAAGCGGTATATAAATCCTTTTAAATAACTAACTAACTGTCAGGTTGTTAAAATAACATAAAAACATAAGAAATGCCATACTGGGTCAGACCAAGGACCATCAAGTCCAGTATCCTGTTTCCAACAGTGGCCAATCCAGGTCACAGGTACCTAAAGTAGCAGTTTCCCAAAAAGACACACAGGTTCCATAATGCTTGTATTGGGGCAAACAATGGATTACCTGGTTCCTCTTTTTAATAATGGTTTATGGACCATTCCTCTAGGAACATGTCCAAACCTTTTTTTAGACTCGGTTACACTAACAGCTTTTATTACATCCTCTGGTAATGAATTCCAGAGTTTGATTACGCGCTGAGTGAAAAAATATTATCTCCAGGAACAAGCAGGAATGTAGTCTTTACATATGGATATCGTTGGTACCGATGGAGCCTGCGCGGGAACGCTCCCCAGCATCCAATAGGAACGCTTTTGGGAGCATCACTCAGCACATGCGCGCTGCCTTCCCGCCTTTCCAATTGTCCCTCTTCAGTTCTTTGTTTTCCGTGGAGCCGACAGGATCCATACCCTGTCACCACAGAAAATTCCATCTTTAAAATTGTTTTCTTGTGGTTGCGTTTGCCTGCCACATGAAACTTACTGGTACCGCCGGTTCTTTTCTTTTCTTTTCCAAAAAAACCAAACAAACCACCTTATACTTTGAACTGCTTCTCTCCAGAAACTTTTCTTTTTTGGTGCTAGGCGCCATTTTGGGCACTAGGCCCCATATTCCTAAAACATGGAAAAACCAACTAGTGGTTTTAAAAAATGTACTAAGTGTGGCGGTACCATTTCCGTCACCGACACCCATGATTGGTATCTTAAATGTTTAGGGACTGAACATTCTCTGTCTGAATGTCTCTCCTGTATGGGGATGACTAAAAGAGGAAGACAGAACCGGGCTGCAAAGCTTGGTACCCTCTTTTCTTCGGATGCCAGATCCATTGCATCAACATCTTCAAGAGCCTCCTCTTCCTCCTATGGATCTCAGGTAACTAAACATAAAAGCCGGTCCTCAAAGGGTAGCTCTCCTGCTAAGCAGCGAGAGGCCATTGGTATTGCCCTTGAGGGAACCACACCGGCAAAGCAGCCCCGGCGGGAGGCTTCGGCTTCCAAAGCATCAATGGGGCTCCAGGATGTTCTCGAGGCTCCGACCTCGCAAGAACTACCTGTGCCATGCTCAGGGGTTCCGGCTGTTTTCACCGGTACCGACACCCAGGCATCGGCAGCATCGATAGACCAGAGGTTCCTCGCTATCGAACGCAGCATCGCAGCTCTTCTCACAGCTGCGGTACCGTTGGTCCAACCGGCACCGGTACCAACACCGGTACCGACGATACCGGCCCCGGTGGGAATTCTTCCCATGCCATCTTTGGCTGGAATCAACAGATCGGTACCGGATCAACTCAGTACCGACTTCGATCGATACCGGGACCGTGCTTTGCATGAGCATCGTGGTCAGGAATACTTTGAATCCTCCGATTCCGAAGACTCTGACAATTCTGCTGGTACTAGAGGGTTTCTCCCAGAAAATTCCTCTTCTCCCCAATGCAGAATGTCATTTCCAGAGGACATGTCTTTTTTCAGGATTTTATTTGTGATATGGCCAAGGGCCTTTCAATCACGGTGGCTCCTGAAGAGGAACCCAGAGCAAAGGAATTGGAAATTCTCCAGTATCCTAAAGCTCCAAAGGAGGCAGCCACTCTGCCCATCCATGAAATTCTGCATAACTTGATGCTCAGAATGTGGGAGACACCTCTGACTACATCTCCTCATTCTAGGAGACTTGATACAATGTATCGAGTTCCGCCATGTCCTGGATTTCAAAAGACTCAGCTGCCACACCATTCAATAATGGTGGAGTCGGCCATGCGTAGGATGAAAAGTGCAAAGAGGCATGCATCCAATCCTCCAGGTCGTGAATACAGGACTCTGGACGCTTTTGGGCACCGAACATTTCAGGCTTCCATGCTTTCAGCTAGGATCAGTTCATATATACTATATATGGGAATGTTCCTCAAGGAAGTTAAAGGAGATTTGGAGCTTATGAGCCCATTTCTCCCAGATGACAAGAGACAAGTCTTTCTTGCTCTAGTTAGAGTCTAGTTAGTCTTGAAGGACTAGAAAAGGGGACTGTTACTTCTGAAGAGAAATCTGCAATTGTGAGTATATTCTTCTGGGAATTTTCTGAAAGGAATTCTTTGTATTAAAGCTAATTAATCTGTGAAACCACTATTTTTTGTTAAATCAGTCAGGGCCTAGTAGCAGCAGTTTAAGTTTAAATTTAAAACACAGAACAGAACTTTCTGGTTACATTTCATACCCAGCAGAGAGCTTGTAGTTTAAATTTAATAGTCACTCAGGGCCTAGTATCAGCAAAGTACTTTTAGTTTAAATTTAAAACACAGAAGCGAGCTTTCTGGTTAAATTTGGAACCCAGCAGAGAGCTTGTCGTTTAAATTTAATAGTCACTCAGGTCCTAGCATCAGCAAAGAGCTATAATTTAAATCAAATCAGAATATAGCTTACCTCAGCAGCACAAGACAGGGTACTGTGTAGCAGCCCTCTTTTAATAAGTATTTCCCTCCCTCTCTCCCCAACACCCACCCATCCCTAGGATAATCGTAGCTTTATACGTACTTACACATTTTAAAAGACAGGAGGTGTTCTCAGGTGAAGCTCGTTACCCAAATCAGTCATACACTAAGGACCTGAGATTAATTAAGCTTCAGGTGAACAAGGTATATTAAACGTATTAGGTACAGTTTTATTGGTATAAATATCCATAGCAACCCTTAGTAAGTAAAGAACTTAAAGATCTAAACACAAACTTAAAACTAAGATGGAGACAGCAGTCCAGCACCGATATGGGGGCTTTCCACTCTTTTGCACTGAGTGTCACATGTATGATTTTCTCCCAGTTGGTGAGAGGTCTTACGTGTGCACTAGGTACAAGGAGCTCTTTGCTCTCAGGGAACGAGTCCGTTCTCTAGAGGCTAGAGTAGCAGATTTGGAAAACATAAGAAAGACAGAGAGGTACATAGACAAGACCTACAGGGATATAGTCCTGAAGTCCCACCTCCAGTCTGGCATATATATATATGAGCACAGACATGCATATATCTATATACATGTATACACACATATATATATATACACCCATGTCCCCACATAGGGGTATGTGGAGAGAGAAAGATTCATCTAATAACAAAAAGGGAAATACCTGCTTGAGAAGATGTTTAGAGAATCCATTCTCCCTGGTTATGAGTGGGAGAGCTAAGTAAAGAACTTAGATCTAAACACAAACTTAAAACTAAGATGCAGACAGCAGTCCAGCAGCGGGATGGGGGCTTTCCAGTCTTTTGCATTGAGTGTCACATGTACGATTTTCTCCCAGTTGGTGAGAGGTCTTACGTGTGCACTAGGTGCAAGGAGCTCTTTGCTCTCAGGGAACGAGTCCGTTCTCTAGAGGCTAGAGTAGCAGACTTGGAAAACATAAGAAAGACAGAGAGGTACATAGACGAGACCTACAGGGATATAGTCCCAAAGTCCCACCTCCAGTCTGGCAGCATCCCTGTTGCCATGGAGGAGAGAGGTCACGTGACAGGAGAGCATCACCCTGGTGTGGCAGGAAGTGATCCTGTAACTAGGACCTGTCCTCCAGGTGATGTAAAACCCTCTCGCACCGAGGACGTTTCTCCAGGGCCATGTGCCCATGAAGGAAGGGTTAGGACAGCCGTTATAGTTGGTGATTCGATCATTAGGCATGTAGATAGCTGGGTGGCTGGTGGACGTGAGAATCGCCTGATAACATGCCTGCCTGGTGCGAAGGTAGCTGACCTCACGCGCCACCTAGATAAGGTCTTAGATAGTGCTGGGGAGGAGTCTGCTGTCTTGGTACATGTCGGTACCAGTGACTTAGGAAAATGTGGTAGGGACGTTCTGGAAGTTAAATTTAGGCTTTTAGGTCGGAAGTTGAGATCCAGAACTTCCAGGGTAGCGTTCTCCGAAATGCTTCCCGTTCCATGCACAGGACCCAAAAGGCAGGCAGAGCTCCAGATTCTCAATGCGTGGATGAGACAATGGTGCAGAGATGAGGGTTTTGGATTTGTTAGGAACTGGGGAACATTCTGGGGAAAGGAGGGGCTCTTCCAAAGGGGTGGGCTTCACCTTAACCGGGATGGAATCAGGCTGCTGGCATTAACCTTTAAAAAGGAGAGAGAGCAGCTTTTAAACTAGATAATAGGGGAAAGCCGACAGTCGCCCAAGAGCGGATGGTTCAGAAGAATGTATCCTTGAAGGATACTACCAAAAGCAGAGAGGTTCCAAAAAAGAGTAAAGTAGCCCAAATGCCCTCGAGTATGGAGCAGACAGAGCTTAAAAATCCCAAATTACCCATGTCTACCAATAGCCAAATTAATATGAATAAAATACAGTCTCTAAAATGCTTGTATGCAAATGCTAGAAGTCTAAAGGAGGGGTAGCGCTCTATGTTAGAGAGGGCCTTGAGTCAGAAAGGATTAAAGTTTTGCAGGAAACAAAATTTGCTGTAGAATCTCTATGGATTGAAATTCCATGTAAAAAGGGGAAGGCGATGGCAGTGCGGGGTATACTATCGACTGCCTGGCCAGAATGAACAAATGGATGATGAAATGCTCAAAGAAAGCAAGGAAGCTAACAAAAGTTACAGCGCAGTAATAATAATGGGTGATTTCAATTACCCCGGTATCGACTGGGTCAGTGTCACGGCAGGACATGCTATGGAGATAAAGTTCCTAGATGGCATAAATTACTGCTTCTTGGAGCAGCTGGTTCATGAACCGACCAGAGGGGAAGCCATATTAGACCTAGTCCTTAGTGGAACACCAGATCTAGTGCAAGAGATAAGGTTGTTGGGGCCACTTGGCAATAGTGATCATAGCATGATCGCCTTTGATTTAATTAGTGGAGGAGGGATAGTAAGGAAATCCACAGTACTACCTTTTAACTTCGAAAGGGAGACTATGATAAAATGAGGAAAATAGTTAAGAAAAAACTAAAAGGAGCAGTTGCAAAGGTTAAAGACTTACATCAAGCTTGGGTGTTGTTGAAAGATACTATCTTGGAAGCCCAGACCGGCTGTATTCCATGCTTTAAGAAAAGTGGAAGGAAGTCCAAAAAACTGCCAGCATGGTTTAAAGGTGAGGTCAGAGAGGCTGTTGCCAAAAAAGCATCTTTCAGGAAATGGAAAAAAGAGCCAAACGACGAAACCTGGAATCAGCACAAGCACTGGCAAGTCAAATGCAAGGCATTGATAAGGCAGGCAAAGGGAGAATTTGAGAAGAAGCTTGCTGCGGAAGCAAAAACGCAAAATAAAGACTTTTTCAAGTACATTCGTAGCAAAAAAACCCGTGAGAGAGTCAATTGGTCCATTAGATGATAGAGGGGTTAAAGGGGGCACTAAGAGTCGACAAGGCGATAGCGGAGAGACTGAATGAATTATTTGCTTCGGTCTTTACTGAGGAAGATGTAGGGATTTTTCCCATGACTGAAGTGGTATTTAAAGGTGCGGAAGAATTGAAGGAAATATCGATACATCGGGAAGATGTATTACAACTATTAGATAAACTGAAGAGTAGCAAATCACCTCGGCTGGATGGTATACATCTAAGGGTGTTGAAAGAACTGAAATATGAGATTGCAGACCTGCTATTAGTAATCTGTGAACTATCATTAAAATCATCTCTAATACCTGAAGATTGGAGGATCGCCAATGTAACACCAATTTTTAAAAAGGGTTCCAGGGTTGATCCGTGAAACTACAGACCGGTGAGCCTGACGTCAGTACCGGGAAAAATGGTAGAAACCACCATAAAGAATAAAATTACTCAGCATGTAGATAGTCATGGCCTAATGGGAGACAGCCAACATGGCTTTAGACAAGGAAGATCTTGTCTTAATCTGTTATGTTTTTTTGAAAGTGTGAATAAACAGACAAAGGTGAGTCGGTTGATATAGTGTATCTGGACTTTCAGAAAGCCTTTGACAAGGTCCCTCATCAGAGACTTTTGGCAAAACTAAAGAGTCATGGGATAGGAGGCAGTGTACTATTATGGATCAGGAACTGGGTAAAAGATAGAAAGCAGAGGGTAGGGCTAAATGGCCAATTTTCCCAATGGAGAAAGGTGAATAGTGGTGTACCCCAGGGATCTGTGCTGGGTCCGCTGCTTTTTGACATATTCATAAATGACCTGGAAAATGGAATAATGAGTGAGGTTATCAAATTTGCAGATGACCCAAAACTATTTAATGTTGTTAAAACCCAAGAGGATTGTGGAAAATTACAAGAGGATCTTGATAAATTTAATGTGGACAAGTGCAAAGTTATGCACCTAGGGAAGAACAACCCAAACTATGGTTGCACGATGCAAGGTTCCACATTAGGAACCACCACCCAGGAAAAAGATTTAGGTGTCATTGTGGATACCATGTTAAAACCCTCGGCCCAGTGTGCAGCGGCGACCAAGAGAGCAAATAGAATGCTAGGTATCATAAGGAAAGGAATGGAAAATAAAACAAAAGATATTATAATGCCTCTATATCGTTCCATGGTGAGACCGCACCTTGAATATTGTGTGCAATTCTGGTTGCCATATCTTAAAAAGGATATAGCGATTTAGAAAAGGTTCAGAGAAGAGCCACCAAAATGGTAAAGGGGATGGAAGGATACTCCTATGAAGAAAGGCTAAAAAGGTTAGGGCTCTTTAACCTGGAAAAGAGACGGCTGAGGGGAGATTTATAGACTTCTATCATATTAATGAACGGAGTGGAACGGGTAAACGTAGATCGATTGTTTATTTTATCAGAATATAGAAAGACTAGGGGACATGCAATGAAGCTACAGAGTAAACTATTTAAGACTAATAAAAGAAAATATTTTTTCACTCAACGTGTAATCAAACTCTGGAATTTGTTACCGGAGGATGTAATGTAGCTGGGTTTAAAAATGTTTTGGACAAGTTCCTGGAGGAAAGGTCCATAAACCGTTATTAAGAAGGGGCCCAGGATATCAATGCTTGACCCAGTACAAGCATTGTGGAACCTGTGTCTTTTGGGGAAACTGCTAGGTATGTATGACCTAGATTGGCCACTGTTGGAAACCGGATACTGGGCTTGATGGACCTTGGTCTGACCCAGTATGGCATATCTTATGTTCTTATGTAGTTAAGCATGCTCAAGATGTCTCCAAGTTTGTAAATCGTGCAGCCTTTGACTGCTTTGAATGCATCAGCAGAACCTCTGCTATTGCCATTGGCACACAACGGATTGCCTGGCTTCAGGCATCAGACTTGAAGACTTGGGTACAGGACAAGTTAGGCAGCATTCCTTGCACGGGAGAGAATCTCTTTGGCAAGAACTGGCAGGAAAAGGCTAACGAGTTAGATGCTGACAATACTACTCTAGATAGATGGTCGAAATCTACTGCCACTCCAGCCAAAAAGAAGCCTTATAAAAAGCCCTCTTTCCGCAAAAAGAGGAAATTTTATCCTTCCTATACCCAGCAGACTCAAACTCGGGGTCAGGTTGCCCAAAAGGGGCAAACTAGACCGCAAAAGAAGCCAAAAGGCCTGAGAGCTCAACCAGCTCTTAGGTTCAGCCCCCTCAAGGGCTTTGACTCCTTCCTAGAGAGCTTAGCCTTCCTGCCTCTGAGGGGTCCCCAACCCCCCAATATCCCAGGCAGGTCATGCCACTTTGCCAACAGATGGCATCAGATAACAGCAGAAGATTGGACTTTGTCCACTGTAGGAGAAGGGTACAAGCTTCATTTTCACAGCATGCCCCCTCCTACAGTTCTAAAGCAATTCAATTCTCAAACCTCCGCAGACAATCTGCTAAATCACAAGGTCTCAACACTTCTTGCCCAAGGGGCCATAGAGGAGGTACCCATTCTTCAACGGGGTGCAGGGTTCTACTCCCCCTATTTTCTTATTCCAAAGAAAACAGGAGGACACAGACCCATTTTAGACCTCAGAGAATTGAACAAATACCTGTTTCGAGAGAAATTCAAAATGATTTCTCTAGGAACTCTTCTGCCATACCTTCAAAGCCAGGATTGGCTTTACTCTCTAGACTTAAAGGATGCATACACTCACATTCTGATCCATCCAGATCACAGGAAATTCTTACGATTCCTTTTCAAGGGAAGACATTTCAAGTACAGGGTTCTTACCTTTGGTCTGGCTTCAGCACCAAGGGTATTCACGAAATGAATGGCAGTAGTAGCTGCATTTCTGCGAACCCTGGGGATATTTGTCTTCCCTTACTTAGACGACTGACTCATTCGAGCCCCTACAGTTGCAGAGGCCAGCACTGCACTGTCTCGCACAATGCGAATCCTCCAATACTTGGGGTTGGTAATAAACTTCCCAAAATCCCAACTTGTTCCTTCCCAATGCCTGGAATTCATAGGGGCTTGTCTAGATACCAGACAGGCAAAGGCTTTCCTTCCACAGACCCGGTGTCTTCGCATAATGCAGCTAGCTTCTCAAGCAGCAGGGAAATCCTCTCTAACTGCTCGAGAGCTACTACAGTTGCTGGGACATATAGCATCCACAGTTCATGTAGTCCCATATGCTCGCCTCCACATGCGAGAAGCTCAGTGGACCCTATCCTGACAGTGGACACAAGCCACAGGTCATTTATCAGACAAAATAATAAACTCTCAATGACTAATTTTGTCCCTCCAATGATGGCAATCACTAGAAAATCTGACAGTGGTGTCTCCTTTTCATCAACCCCTTTTTCAGGCAACCCTAACAACAGATGCATCACAGGTGGGTTGGGGAGCACACCTGAATCATCTACCCAGGGAACCTGGACTCCACAGGAGGCTGGTCTACACATAAACCTCCTCGAATTAAAAGCAATCTATTTAGCTCTTCTATCACAGGATAGAAATATTTGTTAAGCAATTCCACTATCTCCAGGAACAAGCAGGAATGAGTCTTCACATATGGGTACGTCGGTACCGACGGAGCCTGCGCGGGAACGCTCCCCAGCGTCCAATCAGAAAGCTTTTGGGAGCATCCCTCAGCGCCTGCGTGCTGCCTTCCTGCCTTTCCAACTGTCTCTCCTCAGTTTTCGTTTTTCCGCGGAGCCGGCAGGACATCCTCCTGTCACCGCAGAAAATTTTTTTCTTTAAATTCTTTAATTCTTGTTTTCCTGTGGTCGCGGCTGTCTCCCCGACTCCACCGGTATCGCCGGTGTTTTTTTCTTTTCTTTTTATTTAATTCTGGGAATTTTTTTCCCTCAGTTTCAGTTTTAAACTTTGGGCCTTCAGGCCTCTCCATTATGGAGCCGCCTCCTTCTTTTCCTAAGAAGTGCCTTAACTGTGGCAGTGCAGTATTGTTTTTAGACTCCAAGTCATGGTGTCTAAACTGTTTGGGTCCTGACCATCTGGAGCCATTAGGCTACCATATTATGAGAAGAGACTTCCCTTTTCGAGTTTTCCTCGATACCGAGTTCCCTTCCAATGGCAGGGCACCGACCATTTCTCCTTCTCTACAGGATCAGGTAACCCACAAACAATCTGTTCAGACTAGCCAATCCTTGAGTGGTAGGTCTCATGCACAGCATGATGACGGCTCCGGCCTTGCCCTCAAGGATCCTTTGGCTTCAAAACCCCGGCAGGAGTCTTCGGTCTCCAAAGCCTTTCAGGGGTTTCAGGTTGTTCCTGAGGCTGACCCCTCACAGAACATACCTGAGCCATGCTCGGTGGTGGCATCCGCTTCGAGCGGTACCGATACCCCGGCATCGGCACTGGTGTTGAGTGATCCACTCTTCACCAGGGATCGTCATCTGGTTTTCTCGGTACCTTCGGGACCGCTCGATACATCCCAGATTCACTTTCCAGTATCGGTATCACCAATACTACCACCGATGTCGGTACCTTCCAGACATGCATCGATAGACTCACTTCCTTCGATGCCGAGTCTGGAATCGATTTCCAGTCTGGAAGACTGGGTACCGACACGTCTCGGATCCGATGCTCACCGATTCCGGATGCTCGGTACCGAGAGTAGTTACCAGAGGCCTTCGGTTTCCTCGGTACCGCTTGAGCAGCCTCCGATGACTGCTTTGATGTCGGTATCGTCTTTGATTCCGGCACAGCTATCGGTATCGGTGCCGATATCTGCAGTAGCATCGGGGTCAGCTCCTTCCATGCTTCTTTCACCAGACTCGCTCCTTTCTATTCCTAGTTTGGAGTCGATACCTGGCATGGACGATGCAGTACTGACTGTCTCACGTCATGACCTACAGTACCAGCATCCATCCCTTAGGGATCCTTTTCTGCACCGGGCGAGATCTATTCCTACATTCTCAAGTGCCTACTCCGGTGCCCAGGCCAGTTCTTCAGATCTAGCCTGTCCAGGGATGGCTTCTGTTGGAGATCCTTCTTTTCAGAATTTTCTCCTGGACATAGCAACATCCCTTGCTATTCCTATCCCTGGCTATGATCCTGCTCAAAGCTCTCTTTGTTCTGGAGGAAAGGGAAATATAATGCTTCCTTTACATCATTCCTTGCAGGATCTTCTTCTACGAATGTGGGAAGCACCTTTAAGGGTTTCCTCACCTTCTAGAGCAACTGATCTTCTCTATCAGGTGCCCCCCTCTCCAGGGTTTCAAAAGACTCAACTTCCCCATCATTCCATTGTAGTGGAATCAGCAATGAGGAAGGTAAAAAGCAAGAAGAAGCATTCTTCTTACCTGCCAGGTCGTGAATCCAGAACACTGGATGCCTTTGGACGTCACACCTTCCAAACATCTATGCTGGCATCAAGGATTCTCTCATATATTTTTTATATGAGTCTATCCCTTCAGGAGGTCACAAAGAAATTATCTCTTTTGACTCCTTTTCTATCAGAGCCCAAGGCTGCAGACTATTCCTTACTTCTTAGTCATAGCCAAAATATCTCTTGGTTTCTTTCTCGTGCTTCCCTAGACTCTTTTGAGTCTGTTAGCAGAACCTCTGCTATAGCCATAGGGGCACGACGTAGAGCCTGGCTCCAAGCTTCAGACTTGAACAAATGGGCACAACAAAGACTGGGTAATACTCCTTGCACTGGAGAAAATCTCTTCAATAAGGAGTCTTTACATCAGGTTGCTCAGTGCTCCACTGACTTCCCTGTTTCTGAAGGCAATCCTAAGCCTTCTCCTTCCCCAGTAGGTAGGAAATGCCCTACCAAACCTTCTTTCCCTAGGAGAAAGAGGTTTTACTCTTCTGCCCATCATTCAGATGTTCCCAAGCACGGGAAGCCTCGTCCTGGTCTGAAGAATCCAAACTCTAGCCAGGCTGAGTAAACACAGCAACCATGCGGTTCTGATTAATCTCTTCATAACCTACAGTTATCTTCTTTTCAATAGAAGTTTTTCACTGTTTTTTCATTCAAAACTCTACACAGGGATTCCTGTTCTCAGGACATCCCTTTGCTCTTCGGTATGTTGAGCTGTCAGGCTATTCATGTCTATGGGTCACAGGTTTTTCCTCTTTTTCCTGACAAGAAGAGAGGTTTAACAACTATCACATGATAGTTTTTCTGTACCAACATGAATTTTTGCCTTCCAGGGACTTACCATATGGTAAGCCGTTTTTTCAGCTCTTGTGTATCTACCCTCTCCTCCAGGTTTTTCCCCTGTAAGAGGGGTACCTTACCACTGAAAGACTTCTTGTCTTTCTTTCTACTGTGGAGTTTTTTCTCTGGGGTGAACTCCCTTCTTTTCTCTGGGCAGCTCATCAGACAGGGATAAGATCCTCCCCTTCTTCAGTCCTATTCAGTAGCTGCACATGCAGGAGTTCCAGTGATTTGACTACTGGTACTTTTTCACAAGTTCCAGTCTTGTCTTCCACCACTTTTCGGTCTGGCCTTAGTAGTGATTCCCAGACAGTATTTATTATTATTATTTTTTTTATTACAGTTTCTTATATACCGCGCTATTTAGAATCAGCGCGGTTTACATCATAACAAAACGACCATTACGACAAACTGTCAGGTTTTACATTGAACAGGAGTACAAACTTGGATAACTGGGTTAACTATATACATAATCTATCTACACTGCAGTGTGAGGGCATTTCTAGATTGGGTCATTTCTTGGAGGGGATATCTGGTTCAGTTGCTGTCTGGGAAATATTGGCGGAAAAGGTATGTTTTGAGAGCCTTTCTGAACTGATATAGATTGGTAATGGCTCTAATGTCGGGGGGTAGGGTGTTCCAGCATTTTGGTACATAAAAACTGAATGCCCTGTTTGTGGTGTTCGTGTTGGACTTTGTTGAAGCCTTTGGTATTGCTAGCAAGTTTACAGCTGATGTTCTTCTTGCTCTATTGGGGGGGACCATGTGGATTAGATTCGTGAGTGAGAGGGATGAGGTGCCTTTGATTGCCTTAAATGCTAATACAAGGGATTTGAAGGTGATTCTCCCGTGAATTGGTAGCCAGTGCAGCTGTTTGAGAATGGGAGTCACGTGGTCGTTTCTGGATGCACCGTAGAGGACCCTAGCTGCGGCATTCATGGCCAACTGTAAGGGGGTTAGTGTGGATTGGGGGAGACCTTGTAGGATGGCATTTGCAAAGTCAAAATGCGGCAGGATCAGCGCTTGATATATGGTACGGAAATCGTCTGGGTCCAGCAGGGAGCGTAGGTGTTTGAGGGAACGGATTTTGAAGTAGATGGCTTTGACTACGCTGCTTATCTGGCGTCTCATGTCTAGATGTTGGTCCAGGGTAACTCCCAAATATTTTATTGCATCTTTAGTTTGCAAATCAGCTTCCTTGACACTGACGTGGGATGGGGGCGTAAAGTTGGAGTCTCTGGAGATGAAAAGGACCTCTGTTTTTTTATGCTGGATACGTAGGTTCTGTGTCTGGAGCCATGTTGAAACTGCATTGAAACAATCTGTGAGTGGGGTCAGGTCCATGTGGGTTGTGGAGAAAGGCATGTATAAAAGAATGTCATCTGCATATATCATGCAGTTTACGTTGAATGATCTTATGATATTGCATATGGGCTGCATGTAGATATTGAAGAGTAAGGAGGATAATGAGGATCCTTGAGGTACCCCTTGTTTTTGATGGAAGTGGCTAGACTCTTCTGATCCAGACTTCACATATTGCCATCTATCGTCCAGATAAGACTTGCACCATTTTAGTGCCTTGTTGCAGACACCCTTTTCTTTTAGTCTTCCCAGGAGGATTTCGTGACTCACGGAGTCAAAAGCCGCGGCGATGTCTAGGAAAATGAGGACAAAACCTTGATGGATGTTGTCGATTCCTCTGATGATATTGTTGATTAGACCAGTGAGTAGTGTCTCAACCCCGTGATGTTCTCTGAACCCATGTTGGCAGTTATCTAAGGGAGCAACAGAGTCTATGTGATCTTGAATTTGCCGTTGTGCTTCCTTCTCAATTATTTTGGCTAAGATGGGGATGCTAGCTATTGGTCGATAGGAGTCTACCCTTTGGGGGTCCAATTTGGGGTTTTTCAGTAATGGTCTAATGGACGTCTGCTTGAGTGAAGTGGGAAAATAACCTGTTGAAAAGGAGAGTTTCATTATATTTGCGATGACAGGACTGAGCACATCACGTAGTTCCTTGATCCAAAAAGCTGGACATGGGTCGGTCTGTGCAGTGGAGGTGTTGAGTGATGCTATGGTGTTCTCAATACATTTATTGGATGGTGTGGAAAAAAAGTTAAGTGGAGAGAGGTCCGCCGGTTCTTGATATTGGACTGCTGTGACCTTGTTAGTTTGTACAATCTTGGATTGCAGATAATCAGCGAATTCTTGTGGATGTATGTTGATGTGTTGCTCGGGTGATGGTTCCTTTGAGAGGGATTTGACCAAATTGAAGAGGTCACGAGGTTTATTCAATGACCTCTTTAGGGTGTCAGTGTGATATTGTCTCATTCTGATAGAGATTGTTCCTCGATGTATTGCAAGGTGGGTTAGGTATGCGGTCTGATCTTCCGGTGAGCGTGATCGGCGCCATCGGCGTTCGAGTCTACGTAATTGCATGAGGGAAGCGCGTAGATCAGGAGAGAACCATGGGGTGGGTTTTCTTTTCGCTCTTGCTGTATTTTTAGGGTTTGGGTGTTGTGAGATGGCAAGCAGGCTGGAATTCCAGTGAGAGATTAGTTCATCAAGGTCAGGTGTTGTTTTGTTGATGAGTGATGGGGTTTCCGAAAGGATGAGTTCTCTATCGAAGGGGCGGAAGCATCTAGTGGAAGTTCGAGAGGTGATGTTCGTGGGTTGGCTTCTGTTCAGCTGGTCATTGTTGCTGGGAATCTGGATAATGATCAATTTGTGGTCGGACCAGGGTACATCCACGACTGATGTTGGCAGATTGTGGCTTTTGTCCTTGACTGGATGTGGCACAAAAACCAAGTCCAAAATGTTCCCTTTTGTATGTGTGGGTTCATTTATGATTTGTTTGAGACCCAGGTCTTCCATTGCATCAAGGAACGCATTTGCGTGGTTTTGGTGTAGCGATGGGAGATTGAAATCACCCATTATCCAATTTGGTTTGTTGGGAGTGCGGGTGTTAGCTGCAAGGTCAATGATGGTTGGGAGGTCAATTGGAGAAGTAGATGGTGTTCTATATAAGAGGGTGAGGGAGAATTGTTGGTTAGCAACAGAGAGAGTGTCCAGGCTGTTTGTGCTAGAAGAGTCCACAGTCTGGAAGTTGAGGTCTGATTTGGAGATTATGAGCACCCCTCCTCCTTTTTTGTTTTCCCTATGTTTCGTGTGTATGGAAAAATTGGGGGGAAGTAGTTGATTGAGGAGGACGTTGTCTTCTGGTGATAGCCATCTTTCTTGGGAAATCCTTATCACTACAGTCTTCTAACACTACCTTCTATCCTTGCCATCTCCAATCCTTTGGGTTTGGCAGCATAGTTTACTTGGCTGCTGGTTTTTTCCATCAGCCAGTTCTATCTTCCAATTCTCCTGCATAATGCTCTCTGCAATCCTACAGAGAAGCTTTCCACTATTTGCCCTTGCGAGAGAGCATGGAGTTTTTTCTCTAATGACTATCCATCATGGTCGACAAAGGCTTCCTCAGTCATCCCCTATGACTGTGAGGGTTCTTCACTCCCTACTATCTCCTTTTCGTACAAAGAATATAAGCCTTCTCCGCGTGTAGGTCTAAAGAGTTATCCATCTCCTACAAGGAATATGTTCTTTTTTCCTTACAGCTTATCCTCATGGTATCCTAATCCTCCATGGACAGCACATATTTAACTAATAACGCATGATACCCCTTTGTGTCCCTCCAGTGGGTCAACCTGGTATCTCATCCTATGCGTTTTCTGTCCATTTACCATGTGAGAGTTCTACAGGACTCAGGACTTGCTGTTTACAGACTGATATTATCCTCTGTAATTCACGCAACCATCCTGGTTATTTCACTGGATAACATTCCTGTGCCATCTTAGCCAGGGGGAATAGATTCTCTATATCTCTTATCAAGTAGGTTCCACCTTCTTGTTATTAGATGAATCTTTCTCCTTCACATCTCCAATGTGAATGTTCTTATGAGCATATCTTTGTCTGCTTAGTTGCAGACATTTATCTTAGACATATATATTCATGTATGTATATATCTCTATATACTTCTCTATAGATATATATGTCTGTAAGCTGCGCGTGCATATGTTATGCCCCTCCAGATCTCACTATAGGCATATATATGTATGATAAGGCGGTATAGAAATATCGTTAAATAAAATAAATAAATATATATGTGTATCTGTCGAAATGCTTCCTTAATAGGTAGATATGTATTTACATACTTATCTCTCTAACTGTCTATGCTTATAAAGGTTTTTACCTTCCTATAGGTTCCAGACAGTGGGCTTGCATATGTTCATACTGTCCCTCAGTATGTCTAGAGTATTATGCACACAACCACTACTGTGGTACTGACAGCTAATACTTTAACCCTAGGTTTAGGTATCCCTGAAGCTCCATACTTCAATATCTTTCCTATCTCTCACCAGTTAGGAAAGACAGGGTGGATCTTCAGTAGATCTGAGGTTTCAACCCTTCAGACATCTGTCCTCCTTGGGAATACGGGTTTTTTTCCCATACCCCTTCTTCCCTCCAGGACTGGGCTAGTTTGTCCAAATCGGTCAGTCTTCCTCTTTTGCTCCTAAATGTTAGTAACTCTGTAGCCAAAAGAGTTCCCAGCTTTTTCCATAAAGCTTCCACTAAAGACCTGCTGTTTTTTCTACTACCCCAGTTGACACCTGGGTCACCTGTCAATTCCAGATTGGGACCTTCACCTTCCCTTCCGTGAGGTCACCTTGAAGATTCCTCTACTGGATCTCTAGTAGACTCCATCAGCCTCTCTACTTCCTGCAACCCAGTAGGTGAGGTCCATATTGTGATTGTTCATTTCAATATTTTTCATGGTAATTATCATACATACAAGGACTCCTTACTTGTAGTCCTTAGGTTAGCTGTTTTTCCACAGCTCCTCTCTTTCAACTCCTACCCTCCATCCTCAGGATGCCTGGCCATATGAGGTGTAGCATGTTCCAATCCTCACCATGCTAGGGCTCCAGGCATCTTAGCTTGGGAGTCCCCATATGTGAAGACTCATTCCTGCTTGTTCCTGGAGATAGCACAGTTACTTACCTGTAACAGGTGATCTCTGGGAACAGCAGGAATAAGTCTTCACAACCCACCCACCTCCCCTAGGAGTTGTATCTCTCTATCTCTCTTCCTTTCTTCTTTCTCTCTGTCTCAGCTATAAAACTCAACTGAGGAGAGACAGTTGGAAAGGCGGGAAGGCAGCATGCAGGCGCTGAGGGATGCTCCCAAAAGCTTTCTGATTGGACGCTGGGGAGCGTTCCCGAGCAGGCTCCGTCGGTACCGACATACCCATATGTGAAGACTTATTCCTGCTGTTCCCAGAGATCACCTGTTACAGGTAAGTAACTGTGCTTTATCCTCATCAGCTTCTACATATTCCTCCTCTTCCCCCATGAGTCTGACAATACTACTTTTGCCCTTCCTCTTCTCACTAACATATCTAAAAAATGTCTTATCCCCCATTTTACTGCATTGGCTAGTTCCTCCTCATTTTGAATCTTTTCTTTCCTGACTACTTTGCTAGCTTCTCTTAAGTTTCTCCAAATATAGATGCCTGTCTTCCTTTCTCTGTGATATCTTGTATTTCATGAAGGCCTCCCTCTTTTTCTTCACTTTTTCAGCTACTTCTTTTGAAAACCATAGCGGTCTCCTTTTCCTTTTACCTTTATTTACCATTTTAACAAAAAGGTTGGTTGCCCTTAAAATATCCCCTTTCAGTTTGCCCACTGTTTTTCTACAACTCCCAGCTGTTCCCATCCCGCTAACGAGTCCCTGAGGTATTGGCCCATCTTGGCAAAGTTAGTTTCCCTAAAGTCTAAGACCCTCGCTTTTGAATGGATTTTAACAGCTGTAGTCCTAATACTGAACCACACCATCTGGTGATCACTGGATACAAAATGATCTCCCGCTGTAACATCAGAAACACTTTAACCATTGGTAAGTACCAAGTCCAGTATGGCCCCTTCACATGTGGGTTCTGTTACCAGTGGCCTGAATAGTTCTCCCTGTAGAGAGTCCAGGATCTCCTTCTAGATGATACTGCAGCTGGAATGTGCCAATCAACATCTGGCATATTGAAATCCCTTATCAGTAGCAGTTCCCCTTTGCTAGCAATGCTGCGTATGTCTTCAATTAACTCTCTGTCTACCTCTTCTTCCTGTGAGGGAGGTCTGTATATCACGCCAATGCAAATAGATTTCTCTTTCCCTCTTTCTAGTTTAACCCACAGTGCTTCCTCTCTCCCTTTTAAGATATGTAGTTTCAAAGCTTTAATATTATTTTTTACATATAGTGCTACTCCTCCTTCCCTTCTTCCTATCCTGTCCTTTCTGAATAAAGTATAGCCTTGTATAGTTACATCCCAGTCATGGTTTTCTGTGAACCATGTTTTTGTAACTGCCACTAAATCCAAGTCAGCTTCTCCCATTAAAGCTTCAACATCTGGGATCTTATTTCCCATGCTACGGGCATTTATACACACCGCTTTCCATATATTGTTCCTTTTACCCATTTCCATAACGATATTTAATGTTTCACTTACCTGGGGCTTTCACTTACCTGGGGGCTTTCTTCACCCATCCCCAATGAATCTAGTTTAAAGCCCTCTTTAGTAGATTAGCCAGTCTACTATTGAAGACATGTCGACCTTTCTTGGGCAGATGGATGCCATCTCTGCTCTGCAACCCTTGGAACAGCATCCCATGGTCCAGGAAACCAAAACGCTCTCGATGACACCATTCATACAGCCATGCATTCATCTCTAGGATGAGAGCTTCTCTGCCTTGGCCTTTACCCTCAACAAGGAGGATTGAAGAGAACACCACCTTATCTTCTTCACCCTCTGACTCAGAGCCATGAAGTCACTTTTGATATGCTCAGAGGGATACCTGGCAGTATCATTTGTGCCGACATGGATTAGCAACATTGGGTAATAGTCAGTGGGCTTAATGAGTCTCGGCAAACTCTCCATAACATCTCGGATTTTGGCACCCGGCAGACAGCATACCTCTCTGGACATCAAGTCTGGTCAGCAGATGGAAGCCTCAGCCCCCTCAGAAGAGAGTCAGCAACCACCATTACCCATTGCTTCCTTGTGGTCACTGATTCTGAAACTTTGGGGTGCTCTAGCTCTGGTTCTTCCCTTTCCAGTGATACTTTCACCTCCTTTACTTCCAGGGCTGCATAATGGTTCTTCAATTCGAAGGCTGGAGAAGTTGGATTGGTGATTCTGCAGGCCCTGGTGACTTGTGTCCATCTTTCGTCATTCTGTAGGCTCCCATCTTCTCCTCTGCTGGAGAGCTTGGAGGTTGCAAGAAGCATCTCATCAATGTACTTCTCACTCTTTTGAATGCTCCTCAGCCTCACCACCTTCTCTGGACAGATGCAGAAGCTGTAACAGGGGCAACAGCTTTGGCGATACGATTTTTCCAAGCTATTGTTCAGTCGGTGGAGCTTAGGTATCTGTTAAAGCAAAAGAGAGAGACGTACCAAAGTATCAGCTAGCTTTCCAGCTGTCCTTTCAGAGAAAAAGCAGTTAAATCTCTTTAAGTGTGTTCAAAATGTGCTGTTCCAAGTCTCTATGTGTAGTTAATTGGAGAGATGCCCTATAAAGCAAGACTGCTCACTCGGGGTGGGTCGGAGTTGGGGGGGGGGGGGTAGAGAGGGAACTAATACCTGATGAGTTGTCAGTAGCTTCAAAAAGCTGAGAAAGATACTAAAGCAGAGCTTTAAACCTTCCCCACTAAAAAAAATAGTTTCCCTTTTAAACTAAAGCACCAAAAAAGAATGTAACTTTGTTTCAAAATGTACTAAAACCCTTTTAAGAGCTCCCAGGCAGAGAGCTGTAATTTGAAAAGCCACACACTTTTACCTTTGCTTGAAATGTATAGCCCCTATTTGGAATGCCTCATGTATCCCATGAGTGTCCCTTAGGTTTGGAAGAACAGTACAGGAAAGACAAAAAGAGGACACTCCCACAAAAATCACAAAGCGAAAAACACACAGCAGAGGTAACAGAACTCCCATAGTTCTAAAAAGACTTCTTTACTGAGCCTTCATAATCCACAATCCACGTGGAATCCATTGTGCTCTACGATAACAGTAGTGCATCTCGTTCTAGCATTTACTTTTTTCATCTGAGCAAAGTCACACCATTTATCACCATCCAGATCACCATCTTCATGCTGTAATTCTTACAACCTAAACAATTCCAGGCTTACCAAAAGCCGGCGCTAGATCGATTTTTTTTTTTTAACGTTCCTGACAACACATACATTTTAACATGCAATGCAGGAAGGTTAGGGTATGCAAATGCCCACAGCGGTAACCCTGCGCATGTAAATGAGCCACCGCAGTGTTAAACTAGGAGAGCAAGTCAAACACATGCGCACAAGAAGTCTGTGCTAGTTTGGCTTGTTCTTCAAGCACCGGTGGCTAATATGCCTTTTTTTTTTTTACTTTATTGCCAAACAGAGGTTCTGCTACAAAAATGCTCATACGGGCCTATTGCTGGCTACAGGGGGCAGGAACAGCCGGTTTCCAGAGCTGCAGGAGACGATCTCTCTGTCTCCTACTGTTGGGGGGATGGGGCGCCAGGTATTCTTTTTATGTCTGCACAGTCCCAACAATGTCTAGGCACCCGGTGCCATCAAAATACTGTTGGGAGAAGCGTTAGAGGTTTACTTCTACTCAGACCCTACAGTAAAACCTTTGGCACTATGGCTGGTTGCGAAATCATCTACGCCTGTCTTTGCATTGGGTGTAGCCGTGGTTTGTATTCCAGCCCAGCAGATTAAAATACATTTAAATAATTAGTATTCATTTAAATTCGTGTGGCGTTAATTGGGCGCTAGTTTTTCCGCTGGCGTTTACGTCTATTTCCTGCATGGGAAGGATTGTAAAAATGTGCTTGAACATGGCGTTATGGGCTCATAAAGCCCACGCTAACTTTCTGCATAGGCCTGTTAGAGTTTTAAGTCTTTCTCCCTGAGCCCTTCCTTTTCTCCCAGCTTCCCTGCTGTGCTCCTGTTAAGGTAGCCCTGGCTTTCCTCTCTTAAGGAGAGCTGGAGACACATAATATCCATAATAATTATGGTGTAAGGAAAAGGAAGCAAGAATCTCAAACTGTAGATCAGCGATGGCGAACCTATGGCACGCGTGCCAGCTGTGGCACGCGAAGGCCTTGCAGCTGGCACGCGGGAAGGTCCGCATTTAAAAGGTCCCAAATTTAAAAAAAAAAAAAACCAAACAAACCGGCTGCTTCTGCCGCGGCAGCCTCAAGAGCTCTGCCGCGGCAGCCTCAAGAGCTCTGCCGCGGGGCCCCCCCCCCTGCCCGGCAGAGCCTCCCTGCATCATCTACCTTCAAGTCGCAAAACGCGGGCTTCTTTCAGAGCCGCGAGAGTTTCCTTTCTCGCGGGAGAGCCGCGAGAAAGGAAACTCTCGCGGCTCTGAAAGAAGCCCGCGTTTTGCGACTTGAAGGTAGATGATGCAGGGAGGCTCTGCCGGGCAGGGGGGGGGGGCCCCGCGGCAGAGCTCTTGAGGCTGCCGCGGCAGAGCTCTTGAGGCTGCCGCGGCAGAGCTCTTGAGGCTGCCGCGGCAGAAGCAGCCGCTTTGTTTGGGTTTTTTTTTTTAATTTGGGATGATAGGGGGGAAGGGGGTTTAGGACTGGTAATGGGCTATGGTGGGGAGGCTAAGACTGGAAATGGGCTGATGGGGGGGGGGGTTAGGACTGGTAATTGGCCATGGGGGGGGATAAGACTGGAAAGGGGCCGATGGGGGGGGGTTAGGACTGGTAATTGGCCATGGGGGGGGGGCTAAGACTGGAAAGGGGCTGATGGGGGGGTTAGGACTGGTAATTGGCCGGGGGGGGGTAGGACTGGTAATTGGCAGGGGGGGGGGTAGGACTGGTAATTGGCCAGGGGGGGGGGTTAGGACTGGTAATTGGCCATGGTGGGGAGGCTAAGACTGGAAAGGGGCTGATGGGGGGGGGTTAGGACTGGTAATTGGCCAGGGGGGGGGTTAGGACTGGTAATTGGCCAGGGGGGGGGGGTAGGACTGGTAATTGGCCGGGGGGGGGGGTAGGACTGGTAATTGGCCAGGGGGGGGGGTTAGGACTGGTAATTGGCCGGGGTTAGGACTGGTAATTGGCCATGGGGGGGGCTAAGACTGGAAATGGGCTGATGGGGGGGGGGGGTTAGGACTAGTAATGGGCCATGGGGGGTGCTAAGGCTGGAAGTGGGCTGGTGATGGTGATGGTGATGGTGATTTGGGGGGGGGTAGGACTAGTAATGGGCTATGGGGGGGGGCTAAGACTGGAAATGGGCTGATGGGGGGGTTAGGACTGGTAATGGGCTGATGGGGGGGTTAGGACTGGTAATGGGCTATGGGGGGGCTAAGACTGGAAATGGGCTGAGTGGAAGGAGGGCTTGAACTGCAAATAGCTGATGGGATTGGGGCTTGGAATGGAAATGGGTTGTGAGGGGGAGGGAGCTAGGACTGGAAATGGGTGAGGGGGGGCTAGGACAGGAAATGGGCTGATGGAGGGGCTAGAATAGGACTGGAAATTGGCTGTTGGGGGGGTGCTAAGATTGGAAATGGGCTGTGGTGGGGGTTTGGATTGAAATGGACTCATGAAGGGGCTAGAACTGGAAGTAGGCTCATGGGGGGCTTGGATTGGAAATGGGCTGAGTGGAGGGGAGCTAGGATTTGACATGGGCTGATGGTGGGGCTAGGAAAGGACTAGAAATGGGCTCATGGGGGGCTGGGTTTGGAAATGAGCTGATGGAGGGACTCGGATGGGACTGCAAATAGATGGGGGAGCTAGGACTGGAAATGGGCTTATGGGGGGTTAGGACTGGAAGTGGGTTGATGAGGGGGGGCTAGGACTGGTATTGGGTTGGGAGGTTGCTAGGACTGGAAATGGGTTGGGGGGCTGCTAGGACTGGAAATGGGCTGATGCAGGGACTAGAAGGGAATGGATGCTGGGTGAGGCTGGAACTAGAAGGGAGCTGGTGTTGGGGGAGGATTAGAATGGGATGGGGCTGGGAGAGTAAAATGGAGAGGGGAAAAATATTTTGTGTGGGAGGGATAAAAAATCTACAATTGGCCGGGTATTGGGAGAATAAGTGGGGATTGAGGATGGAGGGGTAAATTTTGAGTAGATGAAATAGGAATGAGGAAAGAGCAAAAGGAGAAAGATTAGTATGTTAAAGCAGATGTAGAGAGAGAATGGAAAAAAAAACCCAAGAAGACAGAAGAAAGGACAAATGGACAGCAGATGGAGAGTTAGGAGAAGACACGAAGAAACCAGAAGAAAGTGGCTGGAGCAATTGCAACTGAAAAAAAATGCACAAAAGGTAGAAAAATATCTCTTTATTTTGAATTTATTAACTGGAATATGTCAGCTCTGGGAAATGTGCATCATTAATTTTTGCGCTTTGTTTAGTACAAGAGGAAATTAATTTATAGTTTTATTTCTACAGTGTTGTTGTATATTCCAAGTTTGGCTTTTGGGGTTCCCAGTTTAATTATTGTCTTCCTGTTTTTAAATTGTGATTCCTTGTTTGGTGATGGTCTGTTCTGCATGTGTAACTGAGCTGAGGTATTCTGTTTATATAATTCCTATTTGACATTGCCACTTGTTCTTTCCCCAGTAGGTCATGTATTGTTGTTCTCTGAAATGTATTGGTTTAATATTTGCAGTGTTGCCTTTTGATAGTTAGGGTATGGTGCTTTGTGAGTCCTGGTAGTACTGTTAGGATACGGCGGGTTTGCTATGGGTTCTAAATGGGCAGCGTTTGTAGTAGTTCCTAATGTGCCTGGCGGTTGGTACTGGATTATAGTAATGTAGAAACCTTTTAGTCTTTCTTTATCCATATACTCATTAAGAGGCATGTTTACTAAAAGTTAGTGTATGGTAACATTATGCAAATATTTATGCAAATGAGGCACCTTATGCAAATGAGGCTTTAATGGACGTGCTGGCACTTTGAGGAAATTCTTTGGTTTTGTGCGGCAGTTTGGGCACTCGGGCTCAAAAAGGTTAGCCATCACTGCTGTAGATCATACCAGAGAGTTTACAAAACTACTGGCACTGAACAATGCTTGCTGATTAACACTGAGAAGATTCCAGTAGCAGACAACTCACAACTCTTTGACTAGTAATCAAAGATGTTGTTTGTGAAAGATCTTCACTTGACTGAGTGAAACTTAACACATTTGCATGAATATTTAGGAAAGAAAAAGGCAGCCAACTGCAGAACCCCAAGCCTAAGAAAGATAAACAATCTTCTCTTCTGAGTCTCGTGAGAAACATCAGGAAAAATCTTCACACTAGTAATCAAAAATAGAACAGTGATTAAAGAAAACTTGCAAGAGCCAATCCTGATCTGAATTTAGAGCCACATCATTGTTGCCAAAGAGATATCTTCACAGTCTGATGTGTCAAACAAAGCTGAAACAAACGGGGTTATTCTGAGCCACGAATTGCTTCTCCTGCCCCCGAATAACTTCCCCGCCGGTTGTGCGAGGAAGTTAGATGGGGGCAGGGAATGGGTGGCCTGAGGGCGGAGTTTGGGCGGTCACCGGCCCTGGACGTACAGGGCCAATTCTAATGTCAGCCCTGGACGTTCAGGGCTGGTGACATGTTCAGGGAAGTTATTCCACCTCTGAGGTGGAATAACTTTCCTGGACGTTTAGTTTTGCAGCTGCCGGGTGAGGATGGGGCAGGGGGGGCCAGGGGACATTCCAACCAGCACAACCCTGGCCTTAGGAGGCCCGTAGTGCCATGGCAACAGGACGCCATAGCACCGCGGCTCCATTTAAAAGCCCTGACTGAGTTACTCGGGCTGTGCATGTACGTGCAGGCTGGACTGAATCGCAGTTCCAGCCTGCACGTACATGCCTGATCATGATTCTGATCCCACGGGGTTAGACGGGCCCCGCAGGATCAGTATCGCGATCCCATCTCTACGTCCAGCTCAGTCTGGACTTACAGAGGGGTTCTTCATATGGGATGGAATCGGGCTGAAAGTGTCTACAACTTGAGAACTTTCTAACTGGTGGCCTGGCCCTTGTTTTTTAGCCGGATGGTTATAGGGCAGAGTTTTACAAATTAATGTAGGGGCATGTCATTTCCCCCTAGTGGAGGTTTTTAATGTTCTACTTGAGTTCAGGTCCTTTACTTATGATGTCTATACAGCCCATATAGAGATACTTTTCAAGTCAGGGACAGCTCTGTATTTAGCGTATTCTTACCATCCTATCTCCCTGCTAGATTTTGATTTGAAGGTGCTGGCAAAGATATTAGCAGATAGGTTGGCACGTTGGCTCCCGAGTTTGGTTCACCCAAGCCAAATGGGTTTTGTCAAGGGATGGAACCCAGTAGGAAACCTACATAAGATTTTGGTGTCTCTGTTGGTGAGCTTTAATGCAGAAAAGGCCTTTGATAGGGTTGGCTGGGGGTATTTGTTTGCCACTCTGGAGCCCTGTGTTCTCGGGGAAGGTTTCTTATAGAGGATACAGGTGCTGTACACAGCTTCAATGGCAGCGGTGGTGGTTAATGGGGGGCTTACACAGCGGTTCGCTTCAGAGAGGGGCAGGAGGCAAGATTGCCTGCTGCCTGTTTGTTTTGTCCTTAGATCCTTTGTTGCAAATCATTCATGAGTGGAGTGACATAGAGGGGGTCCTGAAAAGAGATAGTGTCTTTAAGGTGCTGCCATTTGCTGACAATCTCCTTGTGCATCTGACTAACCCTGTGGTACATTTGAGGAATCTATTGGAAGAGATGGGTGGGTTTGGCACCATAGCGGGTCTGAAATTAGATACGACCAAATTGGAGGTGCTAGATGTGTTTGGAGGGTTGAGGGGAGCATGGCCCCAGGGCTTTCTTTTGTCATGGGCTGAAATATTTTGGGTATTTGCTTACTTGCAAACTCCAAATGATTGTGTCACTTAAATATGCAATATCTGTTGTCCTCTGTGGTGGGTAAACTTAGAGATTGGCGCCCCTTGCCGCTTTCGCTGTTGGGAAGTATAGCAGCATCTCCAGGAACAAGCAGGAATAAGTCCTCACATATGGGTACGTCGGTACCGACGGAGCCCGTGCGGGAAAGCTCCCCAGCTTCTTAGAATAGAAGCTTTTGGGACCTCCCACTGCACATGCGCACTGCCTTCCCGCCTTCCTGAACAGCTCTCCTCAGTTTCTCTTTTTCCGCGGAGCCAGCAGGTCGTGTTCCTGTCACCGCTGAAGAAATTGTTATTTTATTTGTTTCTTTAGACCGCGTACCTGCCTTCCCCATACCGATACCGGTATCGCCGGTCTTTTCTTTCTTTCTTTAAAAAATTATAATTCTTTTTTCTTATTTTTTAGCTTTTTGGTCACTTCAGAGAGGCCTCTCGGCCTACTCAATTTCTCCTCATGGAGAAGCCAGCCCCTGGATTTAAGAAGTGTACCAAATGTAATGCTGTTATTTCAGTCACAGACACCCATGACTGGTGTCTGAAATGTTTGGGGCCTGACCATTCCATACCGGACTGCCCATCTTGCTCCCACATGTCTAAACGTGGGCTGCAGAACCGGGCCAACAAATTCCATGTGCTGTTTGCTTCAGAGAATACAGCATCACAGTCATCCAGGTCTTCTTCTCCGGATGGATCTCAGGTAACCAAACCTTCTGTGGGCAAGTCCTCAAAGAGCAAATCTCCTTCAAAGCATCGAGAGGCTCTTAGCTTAGAACTTGAGGACCCTGCCCCAGCCAAACAACCCCGGCGGGAAGTCCAACTTCCAAAAACGCCAATTCAGGGGTCTCAGGTTGATATCGATGCTACGGCCTCGACAGATCACCTGTTAGCCTGCTCTGGGGTACCGGGTCACTCCGGTACCGACATCCAGGCAGCTATGGCGTCCATGGGCGATACTGTACAGTCCATGCAGCAGGCCGTCATGGCTTTCATTAAAGCTGCAACGCCATCGGTTCCGCTTTCAGCGGTTCCGGGCCCGATACCGGTATCGTCCGCCATGCCGGTATCGAGGCCGTCCACCTCTAAACGCAAGTCGGTACCGTATGGGCTTTCGCTCCATACCGGTTCCATACCCGATACGCCCGATATCGATACCGATCGGTACGCGTATCGTGCGTTAGAGGAAAGCACCGATTCCTCTGAGGATTTTCACTCCTCTGATGATTCTGCTGAGTTTTTCACTCAACTTACCTGAGGAGCCCTCTTCTCCTAAAAGGAGAATGTCCCCTCCAGAGGATTTGTCCTTCCAGGACTTTGTTTTAGATATGGCTACAGCCCTTTCTATTACCACATCCTCTGAAAAGGAACCCAGATCCAAAAAACTGGATATTTTGGGATACTCAAAGGCCCCTAAGGAGGCAGTTACCCTGCCTATCCATGAAATCCTTCAAGAACAACTGATGGATTTCTGGGAAAATCCTTTGACTTTGTCTCCTTATTCCCGTAGGTTGGACACCATGTATAGGGTCCCTCCTTCTCCTGGTTTCCAAAAGACTCAATTGCCCCACCACTCTATTGTGGTGAAGTCTGCAATGAAGAAGATTAGGAGTACCAAAAGGCACTCTGCCACCCCTCCAGGACGGGAATGTAAGACTTTGGACTCTTTTGGTAGGAAAATTTTCCAGGCTAGTATGCTTATAGCCAGGATTAATTCCTACAGTCTCTATATGGGCATGTTCCTGGAGGAACTTGCCAAAAAGGTGCGGCATTTTGCCCCCTTTATCCCTGAGGATAAAAAGCAGGGATTCCTTTCCCTAGTGAAACAACTCTTAGAGGTTTCTAAGTTCTCTAATAGGGCAGCATATGATTCCTTTGAGGGAGCCAGTAGGGCTTCGGGCATTGCTATTGCAGCCCGACGTCTTGCTTGGCTCCAGGCCTCTGATCTGGAACCTTGGGTTCTAGATGGCTTACGGAATCTGCCCTGTACAGGTGAGAACTTATTTGGGGAAGAGTGGCAAATCAAAGCCACCCAGATGGATGCTGAAAATGCCACCTTGGAAAGACTTTCAAAGTCCACTTCAATTCCTACTAAGAAAAAGTCTTTTAAAAGGCCTTACTATAAGAAGGCCAGAGTTGCTTCAAATACTGGCCAGCAGTCTTCTCAACCTCGCTATACTGCTAAGCGTCAGCAATCCAAACAAGCACGAGCTAAGCCTGCAGCAGCTACTGTAGCTCAGCAGGCTCCAACCCCTCAGGGGTTTTGACTTGCTCCTAGGGAACTTGCCACTTCTGGTTCTAACACAACCAGAACCTCTCACCATACCCGGAAGGTTGGTTCACTTTGCTCCCAGATGGGAACAAATCACAACAGAACAATGGACCCTCTCTATCATTCGAGAGGGTTACAAACTTCATTTCTCCAGCCTTCCTCCCCATCATATGGTGAGACCATTCAATTCTCCCCCATCTCTCCTAACCCTGTTGGGTCAAGAGGTTTCCTCTCTTCTTGCCCAAGGGGCCATAGAAGAGGTTCCTCTTCCTCAACAAGGGTCCGGTTTCTACTCCCCTTATTTTCTCATTCCAAAGAAGACAGGGGGATTCAGACCAATCCTAGATCTGAGAGAATTGAACAAATTTCTCTTCAAGGAGAAATTCAAAATGCTGTCTCTCGGCATTCTCCTTCCTTACCTCCAGGGTCAGGACTGGCTTTGTTCTCTAGACCTACAGGATGCGTATACACATATACTCATCCATCCATCCCACAGAAAGTATCTTCGCTTTCTGTTTCAGGGAAAACATTTCCAATACAGAGTACTCCCCTTCGGTCTAGCCTCTGCTCCAAGAGTATTCACAAAATGCATGGCAGTCGTAGCCGCATTTCTAAGAGGCATGGGAATCTTTGTCTTCCCATATCTGGACGACTGGCTCATCCGAGCTCCAACTCAGTCACAGGCCCAGATTTCCCTGGACCACACAAGGAGCCTTTTGCAGTATCTGGGACTGGTAGTAAACCTTCCCAAGTCCCAACTCATCCCTACTCAATCTCTAGAATTCATAGGGGCCCAGTTGGACACCATCACTGCAAGGGCCTACCTTCCACATGTTCGAGGCCAGCGCCTCCTGAGTTTGGCCTCCCAAGCTCAGTCCAGCACTCACTTGACAGCCAGGGAAATGCTACGCCTACTGGGTCATATGGCCTCCACAGTGCATGTGGTGCCCTATGCTCGTCTTCATATGAGAGCAGCTCAATGGACCCTGGCCACTCAGTGGACTCAGGCGTCAGGAGCGCTCTCAGACCAAATACAAACCTCCGATCGTCTGTTTTGGTCCCTCCACTGGTGGACTTCCACCAAGAATCTGTTGTTGGGGGCTCCATTTCAACCATTGCTACCCCAAGCAACCCTCACAACAGATGCCTCCCAAACAGGGTGGGGAGCCCATCTGCAAACTCTCTCCACTCAGGGCACTTGGTCTCTACAGGAGACCACCCTTCATATCAATCTTCTGGAACTGCGAGCAATTTACCTTGCCCTCAAGGTCTTCCACTCCCTCCTAGCCAACCTCACTGTCCTAGTTCAGACGGACAATCAGGTGGCCATGTTTTACATAAACAAACAAGGAGGGACGGGCTCTCTGTCGCTTTGCAACGAAGCTCTAAGACTATGGGCCTTCGCCAGAGAGCATCAGATTCACCTGCTAGCAGTGTATCTCCCAGGAGTTCAAAACTCTCGGGCAGACAGGCTCAGTCGAGTTCTGCTGCCACACGAATGGTCCCTACATTTGGACCAAATAAACCGAATCTTTCAGGAATGGGGGACCCCGGACATAGACCTCTTTGCAAGTCCGTGCAATGCCAAACTTCCCCGGTTCTGTTCCAGAACTCCGTGTCAGGGAGCTCAGGCTACGGACGCCTTTCTCCTGAATTGGAATCAGGCATTCCTATATGCCTTTCCACCCATTCCTTTGATTCCCAAGACTCTGTTCAAACTCCAGAGGGATCATGGAACTATGATCCTCATAGCTCCACGCTGGCCACGCCAAGTGTGGTTCCCTCTACTTCTACAGCTCTCCCAGGGATCCTACTTGGATCTGGGAGCTGCGCCAGACCTCCTGTCTCAGGAGGAGGGGACTTTGTGGCACCCAAACCCCAAATCCCTTCACCTCAGTGCTTGGTTACTGAAGGCTTAAGCCTTCAAGACTTTCATCTTTCCCAACCAGTGAAAGATATCCTTTCTGCCTCTAGGAAACCCTCTACCAGGCGTTCCTATGCTTTCAAATGGAAACGTTTTTCCATTTGGTGTGCTCAGCAGGGTCTTGACCTCTGGCACTTCCTTTGAATTCTCTTCTTGATTATCTCCTGCATCTATCCAATGCAGGCCTCAAGACGAATTCGGTAAGAGTCCATTTAAGTGCTATTGCAGCATCCTTGAAACATATAAATGGACAACCTATCTCCTCTCATCCTCTTGTTGCAAGATTCATGAGAGGCCTGACTCTCACTAAACCTCCCATCAGACCACCCCCGGTCGCATGGGATTTGAATCTAGTGCTCGGTCAACTTATGAAGCCACCTTTTGAGCCAATGTTTTCCACCTCCTTGAAATTTCTTTCCTGGAAGGTCATCTTCCTCATTGCAGTCACTTCGGCTCGCCGCATCAGTGAGCTGCAGGCTTTAGTGGCTAATCCACCTTACACAAGATTTCATCATGATAAGGTGGTCCTTAGGACGAATCCCCACTTTATGCCTAAAGTGGTCTCGCCTTTTCATCTTAATCAAGAGGTATATCTACCTGTCTTTTTTCCAGCTCCTCATGCATCCAATGCAGAGAGGAACCTTCATACTCTGGATTGTAAAAGAGCTCTCGCTTTTTACCTTAATAGGACTCAGCCACATCGAAAGTCTTCTCAACTTTTTGTGGCCTTTGATCCTTCCCATTTGGGACTTCCAGTCTCCAAGCGTACACTTTCCAATTGGATTGCTCAGTGTATTTCTTTTGCTTACCAGAGCAAAAACATTTCTCTGGAAGGCCATGTCACTGCTCACAATGTGAGGGCCATGGCAACTTCTATGGCTCATCTGCACTCTGTTTCCATAGATCAGATCTGTCGAGCCGCTACCTGGGCCTCGGTTCATACCTTCACAGCCCATTACTGTTTGGACAAGGACTCCCGCCGGGATGCCTTGTTTGGCCAGGCTGTCCTCAAGCACCTGTTCCATTCCTAAACAACTCCTGCCCACCTTCCCAGAATGGATGCCTGAGATCCATACGAAGATGGCGAACCTTTACAGGGGATCCCATGCATCTAAGCTAGGGAGTCCCCATATGTGAGGACTTATTCCTGCTTGTTCCTGGAGATAGCACAGTTACTTACCTGTAACAGGTGATCTCTGGGAACAGCAGGAATTAGTCCTCACAACCCACCCACCTCCCCTAGGAGTTGTATCTTTTATCTATCTATCTTCCTGTCCTCTCTCTGTTGACTCAGCTATAAACTCGAAACTGAGGAGAGCTGTTCAGGAAGGCGGGAAGGCAGTGCGCATGTGCAGTGGGAGGTCCCAAAAGCTTCTATTCTAAGAAGCTGGGGAGCTTTCCCGCACGGGCTCCGTCGGTACCGACGTACCCATATGTGAGGACTAATTCCTGCTGTTCCCAGAGATCACCTGTTACAGGTAAGTAACTGTGCTATACTGTATGATGCTGTTTCCAAAAAGTCTATATGTGCTGCAGCTTCTCCCGCTTAAGCTCTTGAGGACTGATGTGGTTGCCATTGAGCATGCTCTGATGTTTTTTTTTTGTGGGGTGGTAGGAAGCCCTGTTTGGCACTGAACAGGCTAGAGGGTTCCTGGAGCAATGGAGGGATGGGTCTTCTGGACCTGAATATTTATAGCCTGGTCTGTATTTTACATCATATCAGAGATTAGTTAGGATTTACTGCTGGAAGAAGAAGCATTTGTTTCTCCATATAGCCTATTGTCAGTATTGCATGCAGTCTTGATGTCCTTGCCTCCATACATACGGAGTGGTGCTTTGATCCATCCTCTGAGAGATTGATGGTGAGCTGTATGTGCGCTATGGGGGATAAATCCTCTGCAGGGAAATATAGTCCTCTGCAGGAAAATATGGCCCTGCCTCCAAGCTTAGATTCCAGACCATTTAAGGGGTGGGAGGGCAAGGGCTTGAGGACAAAGGGATGCTGTACCATTTGAGCAGATCAAAAAGCTTTTTGATTTTGACAACGAACACTTTTTTCCCTATCAACAATTGTGACATTATATCTTGTTAGAACAACAGTGGTTAGGCTAAAGTTATGTGCCTAAGATAGATGGATTCTTTAAGTTTGATGCAAGAGAGAGGGTGTCTATTGCAAGAAGATTTGGAGTCTGATGGCTGTCAGGGCGGTTCACATATATAAAGTCAAACTAGAGCGGGCACAAGGCCCCGTAGCAAGAAAAGAACTACAAAAATTGGGACAGGAAAGTAGAGAAGTAGCAGTACATAAAACAAAACGTAAGGCGGGAGAAAGACAGGACATAGATCAGGGGCGGCTCTAGGCAATCTGCTGCCTGAGGCGAAGTATGAAAAAGGTGCCCCCCCCCCACACCTTAGAGGTGGGCGGAGCTTTTTCAGAAATCCAATCAGAGACTGAACCAAACCAAAAAGCTGATTAGATTATATGGAGGAAATGCAAGATGTTTGCACACAGGGCCATATCGAGCTGCAATCACACCCTGTGAGACTTGCAGCTCGGGCGCACGACCCCCCCATACCTCCGTCCAGCGTTGCCTGCTCTTTCCCTGCTGCTGCTGCCCTCTGTTTTTTTCACGGAGGCGCCAGCATCAGGGAAAGAGCAGGCAGCGCTGGATGGAGGTATAGGGAGGAGAAGGGGGGGCATGCGCCCGATCTAAAAGGCGCCGGCACTTTAAGCAGATCTGTCCCTCCTTGACATCGAGTCGGAGGAGGGAGGGACCAGACCTGCTTAAAGAGGCCTGGGGAATGCATTTCGGCTGCCTGCTATTGTCCTGCCAGCGGCGGCAGGGCAACAGCAGACAGCCGAAATACGCCTCCCAAGCCTTTCCGCCCTGTGCGGCTGCATCGCTTGCACAGGGCTAGGTACAGGGCTTGCACAGGGCTAGGTTCCTTGCACACCAAGGAACTAAAAGACAGCAAGAACTAACAGCACAGCTTATAAAACTAAATTATAACTCAGTTTTATTTTGTTATAAACTGCGTTATGGTTCTTGCTTTTTCTTTTTCATCATATATTTTGCATCCACAGTAGGTGCAGAGCAGAATCAGGACATTCACCCACTGAACTCAATATTTAAAAAAAAAATCTGATTCTGATAATCTCACTAACAACAACAACCACTATTCTCCAGTACCAGGCATATTGTGAACTAATACAAAACCCTACAACAAAGAACAAACCTACCATACCATATCGGCACAAACTTCCAAAACTCACTTAAGGAGCCCATCCAAAAAAAGTATCACTGTAAATACTACAGTGGGCCCTGGAACATCCATACACCTATTTGAAATGCTGAACAAGTCAAATTACTACAGTACAGTATAGATCTTTATGTACAAACTCCATGTTAACAGAACACCTGACCTCAGTCACACACTCGCAACATCGACCCTCACCAAGTACAGAATAAGTAACCACAATCTAAAGTAAAAATAATAATACGTAGACTAAATTTAAATTGAAACTCCAAGAAGCCAGAGTCCACATGCAGTGCAACATTAGATAAATAGATAAATAAGAGATGCAGTTCCCCAATACTGTGTAAAATATAAAAATAGCACAAAGTCCAATCACTAAAATTAAACAAAATTATTTTTTCTACCTTTGTTGTCTGACCATTTTATTCTCTGATCATGCTGGTCCCGATCTGAGGCTGTTGCTTTCCTGTCTTCTCATAGCTCTGTTTCTGTGGTCTATGGTCCATCTGCCATTTCTTATCTCTTCTTTTGTTTTCTTCACTTCCTTCCAACAGCCCATTTCCAGTTCCAGTAACCCTCCCCAGTATCAGCCCCCTTTCCAGTCCTTCCCTCCCAGTACCTTCCAATGTCAAATGCCTTGCATTCCCACGACTGCAACTGGTGTCCATTCCCTTCCAGTCCCCCTCCTTCCCCACTGTCCAGCCCCTTCTAGTCCAAATACCATCCCAGATATTAGCTCAGTCCACTCTGTGCCACCCTCCAGGTCAGCTCCCTTTCAGTCACCCTACCCTCTGTCCATCCCCCTTCCAGCACTATTTGTATATCAGCTCCCTTCCAGCCTTCTCCCCATTACCCAACCACCTACCACTCCCATCCCCAAGTGTCAGCTCCCTTCCATTCCCCCTTCAGTACATCCCAGGTGTCAGCTCCTTTCCAGCCCCCTCCTTCTCCCTTGTCAGCTCCCTTTGTGCCCCCTCCTTCCCCTGGCAGACCCTCCTATTATCGGCTCCCTTCAGTCCCATTCTACCATTCTCCCGCATCAGCCCATTTGTAGACCTAGCCCCTAGTTTTCTTCCAGGGCCAGCAGCACTCTCCTCCCCTCCCCAAATAACCCATTTTAAGTCCCAGCTCATTTCCAGTCCCATCCCCCCCCCCCATCAGCCCACCTCTAGTCCTACCCCCCATCAGCCCATTTCCAGTCCTAAACCCTCCATCAGCCCATTACCAGTCCTAAACCCCCCCATAGCCCATTTCCAGTCCTAGCCCCCCCATAGCCCATTACCAATCCTAACCCCCCCCATCAGCCCATTTCCAGTCCTAGCCCCCCATAGCCCATTACCAGTCCTAAACATCCCCATCAGCCCACCTCCAGTCCTACCCCCCCTCATTAGCCCATTTCCAGTCCTAGAACCCCCCATAGCCCATTACCAATCTTAACCCCCCCATCAGCCCATTACAAGTCCTAACCCCCCCCCCCTGGGAAATAAAAAAAAAAAAGAACCTGGCTGCTGAAGCCGCTGCAGCAGCAGGAAGTGCCACGTGGCCGCCCGGCAGAGCCCTCCTGTCTCTCTCGCGCGGCTTTACAGAGCCATGAAGGCTGTGTAAAGCTGCGCTGAGGGAGACAGGAGGACTCTGCCGGGGCGGCCACGTGGCACTTCCTGCTGCTGCAGCAGCTCCTCTGCTCAGGGTTTTTTTTGTTTTTGTTTTGAAGGCTGGCAGCGGCAAACCCACCCTCCGTTTCCAGGCAGCTGCGGCTCCCTGCCTCTTAGAGAACCGCGGCTGTGCTGTGATTGCAGTTTTAAATACAAACAAAACCGGTGCGGAGCCTTCCTGCGTCTGTGAAGGACCCCTTGCAGCTTTGGGGGCGGGACAAAGCTGCACGGGGTCTTTCACGGAGGCGAGAAGGCTCCGCACCGGTTTAGTTTGTATTTAAAACTGCAGTCATAGCACAGCCGCGGTTCTCTAAGAGGCAGGGAGCTGAGGCTGCCTGGAAACGGAGGTTGAGTTTGCCGCTGCTGAGAAGCAGACTCGGCAGCAACGTGTATCTTTTTTGGAGGTTTTTTTTTACTTTTGAAGGTGAAGTGAGGCAGCTGTTTTGGGGGGCATTTTTTGCCGCCTTCAAGACTTTGCCGCCTGAGGCAGCCGCCTCACTTGCCTCATTATAGAGCCGCCCCTGACATAGATAAACATAAATAAACCAGGTCAGCTGGGTGCGGCTGGAAGGTTGTATGCAGAGTTGAAGAAGTGGGTTTTGAGTAGCGACCTAAAGGTGGTGTAGTTTTCTTCTAAACGTAGTGAAGTGGGCAGAGAGTTCTAAAGAGCAAGACAAGGAAGAAAAAGGCAGAGTGACGGGTAGATTGTAGGTGTGCACGAGACGGTGGGGGGAGGTGGAGTCAATTGACATGAAGGGAGCAAAAACTGCGAGCAGGGGTGTGGAAATGAAGAAGATCAGCAAGGTATTGTGGTGTATGAGTGTAAAGGACTCGTGAACTAAAGATATCATCTTGAATTTGATGTGGTAATCAACCGGGAGCCAGTGCAGGAGAAACAGTAAGGGGGTAATGTGATTTCTGCAGGAGGAGTGGGCGATGATTCTGGCTGCAGTGTTCTGGATAAGTTGCAATCGACGGAGTTGAACTTTGGTGATACCAGCAAAAACTGAGTTACAGTAATCTAATCGTGACAGGACTGTGGATAGCGTGAGGGTGGTCAGTGCTGAGGGGGACAGAAAAGGGCGGATATATCGAATTTGTCGAAGAAAGAAATAAGACATCTTAGCTAGATGCGATATGTGATCTTTGAAAGTGAGGTTGGAATCAAGGAGGACACCTAGGTATTTGAAGATAGAAACAATGGGGATCACAAAACAGCCAAGGGAAGGGAGCAAGAGAGGGGCAGGGACTCCCGAACGTAAACCATGTGGCAAAAGATTTGGTGGAGTTGAGATGGAGACAGTTGGAGGATAACCAACTGGAAATGAGAGTGAAGCATGAGTTCAAGGGTGCGAAGTCAGGATGCAGAGGACTGGTATGGTGAATGATGATAATGTCATCTGCATAGAAAAAAGCAGACAGCCCTGTTTGCTGAATGCAAAGGGCCAATGGTGCAAGGAAGAGATTGAACAATAAGGGGGCCAGGACAGAACCTTGAGGGACACCACAGGGGAGGGAGAAAGGATTTGAGGGAGAGTATGGATCTGTGGGAGAAGCTATGGAGAAAGAATGGGAGGAAAGGAAGGAGTGGAACCAGTGGTGGACAGCGCTTCGATGGCCTGCATCCCGGAGTCGTGAGAGGAGAAGGGAGTGATCCACAAGGTCAAAGGCGGAGGAAAGATCTAGGGAGACCACCACCGCGATGTCACCCCGATCGTGTGAAGTGTGTAGTTTGTTAAGGAAAGCGGTCAGAATTGTTCCCACACTGTACCCCTGACGAAAGCCGGATTATTGGGGATGGAGATAATTGATTGAGTGGAGATGTTGTGAAAGTTGGTCAAAGACACACTTATCCAAAATCTTTGAAAGAAAGGGGAGGTTGGAGATTGGGCAGTATTGAGCTGGAACCAAGGGATCGAGAAGAGGTTTTTTAAGGATGGGGCATACGAGGGCGTGTTTCCGGGGGGGGGGGAGGGGAAGATGCCTCTTGAAAGACTGGAGTTGATTAAGGTGCAGATGTGGGGAAATAGAGCTAGTGATGGTTCCAGAAACCATTTGGTAGGAATGGGGTCTAGGGGACATGTGGTCTTGCGTGCCAAGGAAAGGGAGGAGACAAGCTCGGATGTGGTAATAGGATAGAAAGTAGACCATGAGTGGGAAAGGGAGGGGAGGGAGGGAGAAGGAGGGGAGAGAGGGGGAAGACAGGGGTGGGGGGCAGGACGGGAGGCTGGCATATGAAGGTCCTGGATCTTGGTAGTGAAATGTAGGGCTAGTTGGGTAGGGGAGGGCATGGGGGGGAGGTGCAGGGGAAGGGCCAGAGTGAAGGGAAGTGAGGGACCTTTTGTATCTATCTCACCTTTTGTATATTGCTATTTCTCTCAGAATAAAGACAATTTCAGATAGGTGAAAATATTTTTCTCTCAAAATATAATTTAGTCTTTGAAACTTATTGCTGGTGGATGTAATAAAAACAGGTATTGTAGCTGGGTTTAAAAAAGGTTTGGACAAATTTCTAGAGGAAAAGTCTAGTATTGTTAACATGTTTATACTAATACATTTTGTTTCATTGTACTACAGTTTGCATCTTCATGCACTATTCAGTTCCTTGGTTATATGTAAACTGCTTTGAATGGTAGAAAGGAGGTATAAAAATAAGTTTAAATAAATAAACTGTTATTAATTTAGTCCAAGAGAAAACCACTGCTTATCCCTGGGGATAAATAGCATGGAACTGGCTACTTTTGTGATTTGTCAGGTACTTGTGACCTAGATATGCCACTTTTGGAAACAGGATATTGGGCTTAATGGACCTTTTGGTCTGACCTAATATGGCAGTTCTTATTTTCTGACAGCCCCTGTGCTATCTTAAAGGAGCAAGGTCATCTGAAAGGAGAAAATCACCTTGGTGTAGCTGAAAGTGATCCTGTAGCTAGGGCCTACACTCCCATTGAGGAGGCATCCTCTCACACAGAAGATGGATCTCCAAGGACTGGTTCTTAAGTAGAAAGGATTTAGGATGGCTGTTTATATTTGGTGATTGGATCATTAGGAATGGAAATGGCTAGTTGGCTGGTGAATGCAGGGATCACTTGATAACTTGCCTGCATGGTATGAAGATTTATTTATTTAACAGGTTTTTTATACAGTCTTTTCTATAAGTCAAGATGGTTTACAAGTAACTCAGGTTGATAACAGGAAACACAACAAACAGTGGTGCACATTATATCGAACATTTATTATTATTATTTATTAGAGTCTCTCTTATACCGCACTATTCAGCATCAGTGCGGTTTACAATGAACAATAAAATACACATTTCCGATGGTACTTTGTGTTTACAGTTGAACAGGTAATGCAACTTGGATAACATATTGTAACAGAAGCTATTAATACATTCTCATAAGAGTTAACAAACTACAGTATGTACATATTGTGATGAAGTGATATAAACTGCATGATGTCAAATGTGTGTATTATATGCGTGGAGTTGATGTACAAGTTATTTGCCTTTTGCTGGGCCATAGTATTCTGTGAATAAGAGGGGTTTCAAGCATTTTCTGAAGTCTTGCAATATTTGAATATCTCTTATTTGTGGGGGACGTGAGTTTCATAATGCAGGAGCATGTAGCGAAAACGCCCTATTGCTGGTTCTTTGACTATGGTTTATTAAAATTTTGATATACCGCTCTTTAAACATTTTATCAGAGCAGTTTACAATAATAAAATTAATATTTAAAAAAAATGAAAGAAACACCAATTTAAATTAAGAAAAATAGTAAAGCTGGGTTAGCAAAGGAAGGAAGGGAGACGCAGACTGTTGGGAGCTTCTGGTTACATTTTGTTCTTTCTGTTGGAATGCTTAGTGTGTTGGACATGCTCTGTCTTGTGGGTCTATTTCCGCTGCAGGTAGAGATTAAGGCGTGGAGATTGAGAGTTGAGACTTTGTGAATGATTTTGTGTGTGTTGATAAGGACCTTATATTTGATTCTTTGGGATATGGGCAGCCAGTGAAATTGTTCGAGGAGTGGCGTGATATGGGATTGATAAGCGTGTCCCAGGATAATCTTTGCAGCGATATTCTGTGCAGTGGGTATAGTGAACTCTTTAGGATGCCGTGATATATTGAATTGCCGTAATCAAGCAGTGGTGTTATTACAGCTTGAGATACAGACTATAAGTTGGTTAGTGAGAGGAGTTGGGTGTAAGTTCTTTATTATTCGTAGCTTGCAATATATTGCAGAAGTTGTGTAGTTTATGTGTAACAGAAGAGTGAGCTGTTGGTCCAGTGTTACGCTGAGGTATTTAATCTCAGTTTTGACTTTGATTTGTATGTTGTCCAGTGTGATAGCTGTTGGTGGTGTAACGTTCTGGTCTCTTGTGATGTGGAATAGTTCAGTTTTGTTGTGGTTTATGTTAAGGCTGTGTGCATGAAGCCATTTAGACATTGCTATGAAGCAGTTATTGAGTTTTGTGTAATCAGGGGCATTCGTGGTGAATGGAGTAAAAAGAATGATGTCATCTGCAGTGTATGCCAAAGCTCTTGATCACATCACATATTGGATGCATGTAAATGTTGAAAAGGATGGAGGAAAGTGCTGATCCCTGTGGTACACCTTGTCTGAGGGAGAAAGGGATGTGCTTGATCCTATTTTTATTCATTGAATGCAGTTGGATAGGTAGGAGTGGAACCATTTTTGAGTGGTGCCTTGTATTCCTATTTGCTGTAGCCTATTTAGGAGTATTTGGTGAGAGACTGACTCAAACGCCACAGAGATGTCTATGAATAGTAGTATGAATTTTTGCAATAGCTTTTCTGTGCCTATGATTAAGGTACTGATGAGGGAGGTGAAGAGGGTTTCAATTCCATGGTTAGGTCTGAACCCATGCTGCTGTGGGTCTAGTGGTGCATATTCATCCATATGTTCCTGAAGTTGTGATTGAACTGCCTTTTCAATGATCTTGGCTATGAATGGCATACTGGATATAGGTCTGTAAGATGTTGGGTTTGTTAGGTCGAGGGTGGACCTCTTGAGTATGGGTCATATGGAGGATTGTTTGAGGTCAGTTGGTAGGTTTCCATGTTTTAGGGAGTCATTGACCATGGTTAGTATGACGGATATGAGGAGGTTTCTTGCTGCTTTAACCCAAGCCACTGGCCAAGGATCGAGAAGGGAGGTGGTGGTATTCAGAGTGGATATTTAGTTGGTTGGTGCTGATGGGATTGAATAAGGTCCATTGGTTGATGCTTTCATTCTGAGTGTCTATATATTGGAGGTCTGTTTCACTATCTGTTGTGTTCGTTATTTGCGTGTAGGTGAGGTGCCATGATGTGTGGGCTGAGTGCTTTATCTATAGGTTTTGAGTTAGGGTTCTTTTTGAGGGAGTTACTATATCGAAAAGCTCTCTTGGTTTGTTGATTGATTTTTTTGATGAGGTTTGAGTAGTATTCTTTTGGCTTTGTTGGTGATGATGTGGTATTTGCTTAGCTCTTGCATGTAGTGTGCCTGTGTTTGCTTGTCCGGGCTGTGTCTCCACTTTCTCTCCTGGTGGCGTAGTTCACCATTCATCTGCTTCAGTTCTGATGAATACCAGGGCACAATTCTGTTGCATTTGGAAGATTGGATAGTTGTTGGGGTTTGAGCGGCATCTGCCATTGTCAAATTCCAGGTCTTTATGAGAGTATCTCTGTCATCCGAGGGATTGTGTTCTGTCAGTTGGAGTGTAATTTTGCTGGTGAAGTCCTGCCCATTCTATTAATAAAAACTTTCTCCTGGTGGGTTTATGTTCTGTTTTCCTTGTCAGTCTATGTTGGTGAGGTAGTCTGAATAATATCAAGTGATGGTCTGACCATGGCATGGGTGTAATGTATGATTGTGGTGGTTTCAAGTTGTTTGTTGCTTTCGGGATGAATATAAGGTCTAGTGTGCCTCCTTTGTTGTGTGTGGAATTGTTGACAACTTGAGAGAATTGTAAGTCACTCATGGCTTCTATGAATGCTGATGCTTGCTGTTTGGTTATGGAGGCCAGGTTGAGGTCTCCCAACAATAGGAAAGTGTTTTGTTTGGTAGAGTTTGTGCAGACGACATCCAGAATGTTTGATAACTCAAAGATAAGGTGTCAACTTTGGTGAAGCTTAGCTGTTGGTAAGAATACATACTCCTCCACCTCTTCCAGATGCTCTCGGGCAGTTGTGGATGTTGTGTGTATCCATGTTTAGTTGGTTTAAGAGAACATTATCTGTTTGTGCAAACCAAGTTTCAGTTATCAGCATGATGTCTAACTTGTGATCTGCAATGTGGTCATGTATTGTTTGCAATTTGTCACGAGCTGATCTGGTATTAAGGTGCATGTTATTTCTTTGGTGGTGTTGATGAAGTGTTGTGGCAAGGTACTGCTGTTTGTTAGTGTAATCCTAATGAGGTTGTTATGGTTAATGAATCTTAAAGGTTGCCAGAGGCCCTATTTGCATGTTTGCCTTAGATGCGTTGGATTGTATATTATGTGGATAGCATTGTGACAGGAGTAAGGGGTTGCTTTGCCTCTTGAGAAAGAGTGTAGTAGGGCTAGGATGAGTAGTCATATGATCCATTGTTTCATAGGTCTGTTGTGGTCTTCTGCATCTGTTGAGCAGACTGAGTGTGAAGATTCTTTGTTACTGTGTTTGCTGCTATGGCTCACTCTGTTTGATATTCTCTGTTGTAGTGCTAAGTGTAGTTTGTGCCAACTGTAGTAGAGTAAGCGTTTGTCGTCTTTGAAGTAGACACTTGTTGGTTTAACTGGTGTGTTGTATGTTGTGTAGAATTGCGTGAAGCTTTACCTTATGTTCCAGAACTTTATCAAGTTTCATGCTATAACTTTGTACATACCGCGTTTGGTGAAGCTTCAGTTATCTCTGCTTGGGAGTTGTGGTTCATAGATATGGCTGTGTGGTTGGTTGCAGTGTTTGTTGCTGTTGTCCTCATCCTCATCTATAGTTCCCACCTAAGGGCCATGTCAAAGGGCCCTCTGGCAAGGCCCACAGGCGTGGGCCTGCCATGCATGAGCACACTTGGAGGCACTTGCGGCTTTTATTTCTGGCTCTCCTGCACCCGATAGGACCCGATTGGCCTTGCGGAGGTGATTGGATAGGGACTCTCTCTCCTGCTCACCTCCCCAATGCTGATCAGGCTGCTGGAGTCTGGCCGGCGTCTTCCCGCGCCTGGAGGCGCTTGCAGCTTTTATTTCTTGCTCTCCTGAACCCGATAGGGCCCGATCGGCCTTGCAGTCTCCGTGGGTCATCTTGATATTTGAGACAGTGCTGGTAAAGGGCCTGCTGTCATAGTATGCTAAACCGGCACATGTCTGGGAGAAGAATCAATTAAACCCAGAGTTTGTTAGTGCCAATGGTTAATTCTGAGGCTATGTTGTGACAACTGAGAACTACTGAGCAAGATTGATTTGGTAAATTGTTGAATGAGGTATTGCTATACAGCGGTCATTCACAAAGACAGACCCATTTTTGATTTAGTAATAGTATATGTGGGACCAACGACATAGGAAAAGTATGAGAGGGAGATTCTGGAAGCCCAAGTAAATTTCTAGAACTAGGGGAGATTTGGCATGCTCTAAAGCAGTGGATCTCAATCTCTTGGTGCTTGTGTACTGTAGACTGCAATCTATGGCCGAACAAAACAATAACCTAAATAAATGAAATGGCTGACACATTTAATCTACTTGTGTAGTCTGATTTCTTTATTGATAGCTGATCCATCTATTGGCAGAATGGCTATAAAGGACCTAGACAAGATTCTCAAGAGCAGAGATGTCTCTCTCCATACGAAGATTCAGCTTGTTCAAGCCATGGTATTTTCAGTAACGCCATAGGATGTGAAAGTTGGACAGTGAAGAAGATAGGAAGAAAATCGATGCTTTTGAATTATGGTGCTGACGATGAATACTGTGTATACCATGGGCTACCCGAAGAACAAACCAGTCATTATCAAACCTAAGCTTTCTTTAGAAGTTCAGATGACAAGACTTTGACTTTCATACTGTGGTCACATCATGCGAAGAGAGAGATCATTAGAGGAAGACATCATGCTTGGCAAGGTAGGTCAACGCAAAAGAGGAAGGCCAGCAATGAGATGGATCGATACAATAACAGCAGCTATGGGTGCCACTTTATCAACAATGAGCCGCCTGACTGAAGACTGATCACAGGACAACTATCCAGAGTGTTGCCACAAGTCGAGTCGACTCAGGCTCGACGGCATTTAACAGCAACAACATTCTTAATGGAATGCATTTTATATTTTTACAGCTGTTATTGAAATTAAAGTTACTTAATTGTATTTTGTCACAAAAGTATTAATCTTTGCTTACTTCATCAGTGAGCAATTTTATGACATAGGGTTGAATGGTAGACCAATTCACACTAAACCTATTGCCAACATCAAGAAGTTTTACTTATTCTGGAATCTGTACAGAGCAGAGCTAGGATATTTCCCCTTACAATTTGCCATAAAAATAACAGCAGCAAAAAATCATTCCACTGCCAGACACTTTACAAGACCAACAATTTTGCAAAAAGACATACAGAACAGATATAGTAAACCTTTCATTTCATAACAGCACTAACTCTCAAGAGACAAATAGCAAGAACTGACAAATAGCAAGAACTGTTTCTTTGACAAGGGTAACATTTTCTGTCTGGCTCCCAATTTGTTGAGGACTTTAGAGAGTAGGTTTTTTTTTTAAATGTTTCTTTTTGTTTCTCCTGGATATGCTTTATTGCTTAAATATGTGTTGGATGTTATATTGAGAGGTTATAAATAAAGAATTAAAAAGGCAACACTGTACATAAATATGAAACACCAGTATACCACCTATTGGAAAAGTTGGAGAAGTCAACTTACAATACAATAGGTCCCCACACAGAGAATAACAGCCCAATACATAGGGCATCTAAGTAGGAACTGGTGCATCCAGGCAGGGACATTCACAAGTCTCGAAATATTTTATAAAGGGTTCTGATGAATGCACAGCCTTTTGTGAAATATGTATAAGGATGCTGGGAAATACTTATGTGTTTGCTGGTATATCCAGCACTAGCAGCCATTTTAGGAAAAAATACCTTGCAAAATGAATGGCATCATGTAGTGTCAATCTTGCAACATACACATGCAGTTGCCAGTACAAATATAAGCGCTGTATTTTACAAAATTACAGGTACAAGAGGAATCAAGTGAAATAATTATTTTTATTAAATTTTGAAGTGATGTTGGACAACACAGAGAAATACAGTTGTCTCCTCGATCACTAGTGTGGAAACTCCAGGTCCAAACAAACAAGGTATCTGACATTTATGTCTGCCTTGGAGCATTTATAAATACCAAGAAGGAAATTTTAAAAAATACACATGTTTCCCATTATGAAATAGAAATACATGCATATCTTTTTGGACCAGCCAAACCATGCCCAGAACAAGCCATGAGATGTACATTTGAAGGGGCCTTCAAATGTATATCTCATGGCTTCTACATATGTACTACTTATGCTGCCAACTAAGTATGCACCATCCTGTCCACACACACAAGTTTATCATACCACGTTATTAAATACCCTAATATTAAATGTAACCTTTGAATGCACTGTCTAAATGCTGTTATGTAACTGTACTGTCTAAATGTTTACACGTACTCTAATGTTAAATGTAACCCTCCAATTGTAATGTGACATGACCACCTTCATTGAAGGATAAGGTGGCATACAAATCTGTATAAATAAATAAATATGTCTTTGCCTCCCTCTGCTATCCCACCATCTCCCTTAAATTGTTCACTTCCTTAGCCCTTAACCCCCACCCCAACCCCAGCTAGCCCTCCCCATCCAAACATCCAGTCAGCAGTCCCCCTCCCCAGTTAGCTCTCACCACCCAGCAAGCCACTTGGTTATCACCCCCCCCCCCCCAGCCAACCCTTTACCACCCATAAAGCCAGTCAGCTCCCACCCAGCCTGTAGGTCTGCTCCATCTATTGAGAGAGCCACCATAGCACTCACTCCTACTCCAGCAAGCCAGTCAACCATGCTCTCAAGCTTTTAGCCAACCAGCTAGCCCTCACCACCCAGAAAATCAGACAGCTCTCTTGTCCCTGCTCCTTCCAGCAAGCCAGTTAACTACCCACCAGCTCCAACACCCCACCCCAACCTTCACCACCTAGGAAGCCATTCAGAACCTGTAACCCCTACTTCGACCCCAGCAAGGCAGTCAGTCACCTCTCCAACCCCTTAACTATCTCTTACCCAGGGAACAAGTGAGTCGCCCAGCCCCTACCTCTCCCCAAGCAAAGCAGTCAGCCACTCCCAGCCCCTCACCACCCAGGAAGCTAGCCATTCCTCTCCAGACCCTGTCCCTTCCCCTACCCTGTCTTGCTTCAGCAAGCCATTCAGCCACACCCAGATTCTACCCCCCTTCACCATCCAGAAAGACAATTGAGTCCCCTCCAGCCCATAATCTTGCATCCAGTTAGCCATCCACTCAGACCCTACTCTTGCCTCGCCTTCACCTCCAAGGAAGCCGGTTTGTCCCCCCTGGCCTATATCCCTGCAGCCGGTCAGCCACCCCCTTAGTTCTTAATCTTGTAAACCAGTCAGCCTTGCTCGCCCATCCACCTATTGACTTCTCAGAGCCACTGATTTAATTTATTTATCTATGCAATTTCTTTATTGCCTTCCGAATCAAAAGATTTCACCCAACCCAATGTATAACAACAAAAAAATAAAAGAAATAAGCAATAAAACCAAAGTTAATTAAAATATACAAAGCTGTATATATTTCTCTTCCTTCCTACATCTTATTTTACCAATCATTTAGGCATGGACCTCTTTAGAGTTAAGCATCCTAACTCTAAACCCTACCTGGAAATAAAAGAGTTTTCAAATTTTTTAGAAACCTTGTAGAACTCTATTCCTGGCATAGTGCTTAATGGAGATTCTCACCTTGCTGTCTGTGGCTGCTGCCAGAGCAGAAACATCCTCCTCTCTGCACCATGTGATCCTTTTATAAGTTTGAACTACACCGTGCAGGAGCTCCTGCATTAATCTCAGGTTCTTACGTCTCACAAGTCCAGTATGAGAGTTGCTGCACCATGTGGCTTAAACTCTCACAGAGCCATGCAGAGCAGAGAGGAGGATGTTCCTGCTCCGGTAGCAGTAGTTTCAGCGGTGGCTGCAGCAAAAAAAAAAAAAAAAAGACAACAAAAAATAGCATGGAAATTTCTAGTTGGCATGGCAACCTGGCACCTGGTATTTGTCAAGTTGGAATTTACATTACAGTTATATTTCCATTGATTAGTTTGGTAAATGGACACTATGCTCATTAGTGTGCAGTAACATAGTAACACAGTAAATGACGGCAGATAAAGACCAGTATGGTCCATCTAGTCTGCCCAGTAAGATGGCAAGAGTAGGTGTACCTGCCACTCTGTGCAGGCCACCTCTCCCCCATGTCTTTGTTTAGGGGTGAACCCACCGCTCCATCTAGGACACCCCTATTTGTTGAGAAATTAGATGGTTCAGTTTATTTTGATTTTATCCTGTTGCTGTAAAGGGATCCACTGTGTCTGTCCCATGCCATTTTGAATTCCGTCACTGTGTTTGCCCCCACCATTCCAAGCATCCACCACCCTTTCAGTGAAAACGTATTTCCTGACATTGCCTTATTTCCTTATTTTTCCTTGCCCTTAGTATTCTGCCTCATGCGTGAGACAAGCTGTCTTGTATAAGGTAACATTCTTATGGTCTAACACAAGGTAACTGATGGTTTAAAATGTAATTCATATGTCTGGCCTGTTGGGTTGGTGCCAGTGTTGAGCATTGCTGTGCCATAGCTTCCTCTGTTCTATTACTGGATTCTGCACCCATGGTCGGCCAAAACTGGTAATGCTACAGAATCATAACTCACTATGACTCTGTAAGTCTCCCTCAAATGGACAGAAGTAATAGCACCTCCAGCAGCAGTTCTTGCATCAGTTGGCCCAACAACAACTTCAGCAACAGTTTATGTAGGTGCTTCTGCAATATCTAACCCTAGCTGAGGAAATGGGGGACAGAATGGAAAAAAGAGCCAAATGACGAAAACAGGAAACAACGCAAGCATTGCCAAGTTAGATGCAAGGCATTGATAAGGCAGGCAAAGAGAGAATTTGAAAAAAAGCTTGTCGTGGAAGCAAAAATGCATAAGAAAAAACTTTTTCAAGTACATTCTTAGCAAAATACCTGTCAGCAAACAGTTGGACCATTGGATGATAGAGGAGTAAAAGGGGTGCTAAGAGAAGACAACGCCATAGCAGAGAGACTGAATTCTTTTGCTTCGGTCTTTATTGAAGAAAATGTAGGGAATTTACTTGTGCCTGAAATGGTATATAAAGGTGATGTATCGGAAGAAATGAAAGAAATATCGATAAAATGGGAAGATGTATTGCAACTATTTGATAAACTGAAGAGTACCAAGTCACCTGGATCGGATGGTATATGTCCAAGGGTATTGAAAGCACTGAAATATGAAATTGCAGACCTACTATTAGTAATCTGTGAACTATCATTAAAATCTACTGTAGTACCTGAAGAGCGGAGAATGGCCAATGCAACGCCAATATTTTAGAGTTCCAGTGGAGATCTGGGAAACTACAGACCTGTGAGTCTGACATCGGTACTGGGCAAAATGGTAGAAACCATTATAAAGAATAAAATTACTGAACATGTAGATAGTCGTGGTTTAATGGGAGAAACCCAACATGGATTTAGCCAAGGAAAATCTTGTTTTCCTAATCTGTTATATTTTTTTTGAAGGTGTGAATAAACAGGTAGACAAAGGTGAGCTGGTTGATATAGTGTGTCTGGCTTTTCAGAAAGCCTTTGACAAGGTCCCTCATGAGAGACTCTTGGCGAAATTAAAAAGTCATGGAATTGGAGACAGTGTAGTATTGTGGATCAGCAACTGGTTAAAAGAAGGCAGAGAGTAGGGCTAAATGGCCAATTTGCTTAATGGAGAAAATTTGAATAGTGGCGTACACCAGGAATCTGTGCTGGGCCTGCTGCTTTTTAACATATTCATAAATGATCTGGAAATGGGAATAACGAGTGAGGTGATCAAATTTACAGATGACACAAAATTATTTGAAGTTGTTAAAACTCAAAAGGATTGTGAAAAATTGCAAGAGGACCTTGATAAATTGAAAAACACGATGTCCAAATGGCAGATGAAATTTAATGTGGACAAGTGCAGAGTTATGCACTTAGGAAAGAACAACCCAAACTTTGGTTACACGATGCAAGGTACCACCTTAGAAACCACTACCCAGGAAAAAGATTTAGGCATCATCGTGGATAATATATTGAAACCCTCCACCCAGTATGCAGCGGCGGCCAAGAAAGCTAATAGATTACTAGGAATCATAAAGAAAGGAATGGAGAATAAAACCAAGGATATTATTATACTTCTGTATCATTCCATGGTTCGACCACACCTTGAATATTGTGTGCAATTCTGGTCGCCGTATCTTAAAAAGGGTATAGCGGAATTAGAAAAGATAGAGAAGAGCCACCAAAATGGTAAAGGGGATGGAAGGATACCCCTCTGAGGAAAGGCTTAAAAGGTTATGGCTCATCATTTTGGAAAAGAGAAGGCTGAGGGGAGAGAAGTTTATAAATTAATGAATGAAGTGGAATGGGTTAACATATATTGGTGGTTTACGCCATCAAAAAGAAAGACTAGAGGACACGCAATGATGCTACAACATTTACCCATTTAAGATAAATAAGAGAAAATATTTTTTCACTCAACACATAAACTCGAGAATTTGTTACTGGAGGGTGTAGTAAAAGCTGTTAGTGTAGCTGGGTTTAAAAAATATTTGGACAAGTTCCTGGAGGAAAGGTCCATAAACCACTATTAAAATGGACTGGGGAAGTCCTCTACTTACCCCTCGGACAAGCAGCATGGAATCTGTATACATTTTGGGAACCTGACAGATACTTGTGACCTGGATTGGCCACTGTTGGAAACAGGATACTGGGCTTGATGGACCTTGGTCTGTCCCAGTATAGCATTTCTTATGTTCTTATGTAAAGGTGAAATGACTTTTGCAAGATCACAAGGAGCATCAGCAGGATTTGAACCCTGGTTTCCCTGTTTCTTAGCCTACTGCTCTATTAGGCTAGACCTCCATTCCACACCACTGTAGTTTTCAGGATATCTATAAAGAATATGCATATGAGAGATTTGCATGCAGTGGAGCATGTACAAATCTTTCTTGAAAACTAGAATGGCTCATTGTCCTCCATGACCAACCCAGAAACACTAATTTAGAAAAAAAGATCACTATATAAAACTCCAGGGAGTAGACTCTGGAGCAATATTAGGAAATACTTTTTCCCAGAAGGGGTAATGGGTACATGGAACAGTGTGCGAATGCACTTGGGGACAAAAATGGTAGAGGAATCCAAGAATGCATGACATAAGCACAGAGGATCCTAGTGACATGAAGGTAAGAGGTAGACTAGGATTTATCTGCGGTCTGTGATGTTGGACAGAAGTGAGTGGAGCAGGAGATGAGATTTGAGTGTTGCATTATTCCAAACAAACCACCCTTCAAGGCAAGGGGAGAGGTGATCGGGTTGAAAGATGAGGGGGGGGGCGGCATAGGGGGGGGGGCGGCATGAGGGGGGGGCGGCATGAGGAGGGGGGGGCGGCATGAGGAGGGGGGGGCGGCCTGAGGTGGGGGGGGCGGCATGAGGGGGGGGGCGGCATGAGGGGGGGGCGGCGAGAGGGGGGGGGCGGCGAGAGGGGGGGCGGCATGAGGGGGGGGCGGCGAGAGGGGGGGCGGCATGAGGGGGGGCGGCATGAGGGGGGGGCGGCGAGAGGGGGGGGCGGCGAGAGGGGGGGGGGCGGCGAGAGGGGGGGGCGGCGGCGGGGGGGTGGAATAAAGGAAATACAGCCAAATGGAGGAGTAGCCTAGTGGTTAGAGCACTGGCTTGGGAACCCAGAGACCAGGGTTTGATTCCCACTAGCACTCCTTGGCCTTGGGCAAATCACTTAACCCTCCATTGCTCAGAAAAATCCAAGTTATCAATGTCCCTGTTTAATATACGTTTACCAAGTTAAGTTACAATGTAAACCGCTTTGATTGAAATGATAAAGTGGTATTAAAAAACTGATAAATAAGTACTGCAGTCTGTAGTATCTCTGAAACAAACTACTGTATGTCTACTCTAGCAGGTGATTCATGACTGGGTGAACGGTTCTTTATTTATGAACTGGAATGTAAGTCAGAGTAAGGGCTTAGAACTAAGTGTGGGATTCTCTATGCTCATCTACTCAAGAAGGCAAAGAACCAAGGCGGAAGAAAACAAAAGCTGACTGGATAAGGAATGATATCCTAGAGGCAGCCATATTTCTATGGATAACAGCTGGGATATATATCTTTTGTATTTTAGATAGGAATAAATGGGCGGGCTATATGGGCCATTTGTCCACAGAGTCATTCATACCTTCACTCCCCAATATTTGTCTGACCACCTGCATTTCCATAAACCATACCGCTTTCTGCGCTCAGTTCACACTCACTGCTTGGTTCTCCCCTTCGTTTCTCGGGCTCACCTCGAATGCACACGGGGTGCTGCCTTCTTTTTGGCCCCAGCACTTTGGAACTCTCTCCCTCACTCCCTTCATTCTGAGCTTTCTTTTGCCAGGGTTAAAGCTGCCCTAAAAACCCACCTCTTTCAGTTAGCCTTTGATTTATCCACCCTCCCCCCACCATGATTCTCCTGTCATGTTCAGCTTCACTCTGGATATCTTGTATGGTCCTCCCCTCTCCTTGTCTTCTATCCTCTCCTTTTCCTTTTGTCCTCTTCTGCCCTGTCAGAGAATTGGCGTTCTTTTCTTTTTCCTCTGCGCGCAGTCCTTGTATTGTACACCACTTGTATGCTCTGGCCCAAGCGTTATATCCTGAAACGAAATAAAGATAAAGAATCTATTTTTTCCCTCATATCACGTATGATGATATGCTGTTTGCCTGTCCTAACATATTAATATGGGTGGTCTTGCTCCCGTAAGACCTAACTCAACCTCCACCCTATCTCCAGAGTTATTTTGCATGTTTACATTACTCGGTTATGTTGTTGTATGCACAATCAAGTGTCTCTCTTTTATGAGGTGAAAATGAATGCTACATAGCAAATATTTGTAGATGCATGGTTTGATTATATCATTGTACAATTGATAAAGTTATCCATTTTAAAACTATGTTCCTTGATCGTGAGAAGCAAATGTTTCAGATCATCTTCACTTTCAGCCAGCAATGTGGTATCATCAGCATAGCGAAGGTTGTTAGTCTTCCACCAATCTTCACACCTCTGTTGTCTTCATACAATCCTGCTTCTCAACAATGAGCCGCCTGACTGAAGACCGAACACAATTTAGGACAACTATCCAGAGGGTCGCCATGAGTCGACACCGACTCAACAGCACTTAACAACAACAACAACCAACCAAGAAAGAGTGAGCAATCTCAAAATCCGTCCTTAAAAGATAACTTCTACAATCTGGAAGTTGAGTCAAATTATTTCTTCTGCTTCTGTCTTAATTAGGAAGGGCCCTAGTATAGCTGTAATTTCAGACATTTCTGGACCAGAAAAAAGTTTTGGTCTGGAATGTGTGTGTTGAGCTTCTGTGGACTCTGATCAAAAGTGTTTCAGTTTGATTCAGCTCAGCTTAATTTCATTTAGCCATTTATTATTCCAATTCCTCTATTTGTGTACTTCATTGAACTCGACCAAGCTGGATTCTCATCTGCCATCTAACTGCTGTAATACTGCTTGGAGAGAGGCGGTAAAGCAAATGTAAATTGCAACTTGCTTTCAAAGTCATAGTTGGGAGAGCTGATTAAATCAGAAGAAGCTGAGATGGGATGAAATAAAAATGTGAACTAGTTTGATTGAAGTATGAGATGACTCATATTAAAATGCAGGAAAGCTAATTTAATGAGGGGGAACTAAGGCAAACTCGGAAAGTCCAAATTTCCTGCAGTAGTTTGAATTTCAGTTCCAGTCTGGTTTGGAAATAAACTCTTAGCTAAGTGAGAACTGGTCACCCATTCCTAGTTATATTAAACTAAAGAATTTTATCCATTTTGCCATTTTGTTTTGAAGGGAAAATGCTTCATACATCTGATTCTATGTATGACAACCAGAAGAGCAGTGTAGGTTGGTCGCCCTTCTAATTTACCAAACGTTATCAGTTAGTTGATGGTTTCTCATATCATCTTTTCAGAATTCAGAAGGCATATTCTTTATAATGTCCTTCACAAAGAGGAAATTCAAGCCACAGATTATTTGTTTAAATGCAGAATTGTGTCATTCAAAGATGCAGATGTAGATCACAGCTGGACACTGCTTCCATCATACTGTTATAAAGGCTTCATCTGGGATGTTGTTTAAACTATTCCACTTGTATAATGATTGCTTCCTTGTTAAGAAAAAAGAAATTGTAATACAGCTGCATTGACTGATTGCAGAGGGATTTTTCTGCCAGCTTTTTACATTGATACCTAAAGGGAATAATTTTGCACTCACCAATATATTTCTGATTTAAAATTACGTTTTTGTAGTTTTCTAAAATTTGAACTTAGTAGTATATGCTTATTTAAAGATCCTTATGCCATCATATTATGCAAAACCTTACTGGGAAAGTGTTTAGACTAGTAAACTATCAAAAGAAATCCCCCTCCAATTTAATTATTTTTAAACAGTAACCATAGATGTCCCTGGCATTTTCCTCCACATTCCGCTCTGACATCCCCAGTTGTGTTTGGATATCTCTTCTAAAATTCCCATCAATGGGGGCAGTGCATACAAATGACATGTAATTTCTTAATTTGATGTGGGCTATTTTGTCCTCATGTGCTACTTCCTTAATGTGGGCTTGATCATGTATGTTTATGTGTATGATGTAATGTGTTTAATTATAATTTTTTTTCCTGGTATCGATGTTTCTTTTGTTTTGTGGTTGTCATTGCAAAAACCTTAATTTAAAAAAAAAATAAGTGGAGCAGCAAAGTAAAATGGCTTTGCTAAACTATTGCTGATTCATGAGTACACTTTTTTTCTCCCCCATGTTCCCCGCTCTATTTTTAGTTGCATAACATACAGTTTAGAGCAGGGGTGCCAAATTCCAGTCCTGGAGGGTCCCAAACTAGTCAGGTTTTCAAGGTTATCCTAAATGAATATGCACGAGATATTTCGACACCAAAAAAGGAGATATGCATCTTATACTAATACCTCACAGCCAAATCCCTTACTTCTCTCTGTCCCTTAAAGATAATTGCAGTTGGGAGACATCAAAAAACACAAAAGTCTTTCCCTGCCAAACTGCTATACATTTGCAGGGAAATTTTAAATAAAAAGTTGCTCCCAGCTGTATAACCCACTGTTTGAGCTCCAAAAACTGACGTCTGCGAACCTGGGTCTGACGAATCACATCAAGAAACATATTTAACTTATATCCACAAAAGAGCTCATCTTTATGCTGGAAAAAGGCTTTAAGGAGTCTAGCCTTAACGGATTCTAACCCCAGTATGACAACTAGGGTACTCTGTTTATGAATAATGCCCGAGGAATCCTCAAGAAAAGCCTTCAAATCTTGGTTAGGCAACGGATGAATGGAATCCAATTCAGCATCTCCCGTGCCAGCCACCCCAGCTTTATTAGGAATATAGTAAGCCTGTATGACATCAATCACATCAGCAAACTTAAGAATTTCAGAAAAATATTTTTTCAAAAGAATCTCTGGGGAAAGAATATGGGTTAAAGGAAAATTCAGAAATCTAAGGTTCCTTGCTCGAGCACCATGCTCCAAGGCCTCCAGTCTGGCTTGAACAGCCAAATAATCTTTACTAAATGCCATAATAGATGAATAACATGACTGGACTTGGGCATGGGTTTGAGCAGAATTAGTCAAAGTACAAAATTGTTACTTCATCTCAAGAAATTTATCCACAACCCCATGAGTAAACATACAAAGAGAAGCTACAGTTGGAGTTAATCTCCTATCCATATTATTGATCGCCTCCAGCAGATCTTTCAAAGTTATATCACACTCACCAGAAGGCAGAGCAGCTAACTGGCTGTGGTATTGGAATTCCAAAAAACAAGAACGGAAGACATATCGTCCAAGATAGTAGAGGACAGAGCAGGCACAGGGGCGGCGGCGGAGTCCGGTCATCAGGGCTCATTGAGATCCCTTCTGGAGATAGTAAGCTGGCATTAAGAGGAATCAGATGTCTATCAAGAGGGTCAACTGTCTTACCTTGCACTCCGGCTGAAGATACCGCCTTGTACCGTTTTAATTTTTTCGCTTCCCCATTATCCATAGTCCTCTCAAGACCCGAAGCCTCTTACAACTCCTGCCCCTTTGGTCATGCCCCTTCGTTTTGTGAACCACTGGCTGCGACATGTGGGCGCATGTTTCCATTAGATAATTAAATAGAGCCCAGGGTCCTCCAGCAGGTAGGTCTTCCAAGCACCAGCGAGACCAGGAGCAAGCCAGCAAGTTGATGTCAGTCAGGGCCAAAAAATCTCTTCCTCTCCTCAGTGCAGCTACAAGTAGCGTGTGCCAGTTAGATGATTAAATGGAGCCTGGGGTCTTCCAGCAGGTAGGTCATCCAAACACCATTGAGACCAGGAGCAAGCCAGCAAGCCGATGTCAAGGCCAAAGAATCTCCTCCTCTTCTCAGCGCAGCTCCCTCTGCTCCACTTTTCTAATCATTGTATACCTCGAAAAGCTTCCAAGCACACACAAATAATAATCCTGAAACTTCAATCCAGATGTCCACAAACATCAGTGCATCATTCTAAATCTCTTGAATAAACATCAAAAATAAATTATCTTAAATATTTCAGTCCATTCTTCAAAGTTGTAAATTCGTTATATACTCCAAAGGCTCCAAACCTCAGTCCTCAACATGGCCCATGTTTTGCCCAACGGATGTTTGAAGAACCTCCACTCCCCTCTGTAATACATGTCTGACTGATGCACAAATCAACTTCAACAAATGATGCTTGGATCATCTAAAAATTAAAAGAAACTTTATGAATAAATGCTCAGTCATTACCACAAATCTAGTTACTTCACTGGACAGACATTCAGCATTCTTTTATCAGTGTCACTGTACCTTAATTTTGATCTTCCGTTCATGCAGCAATCAGCGATGAACACATTTTGTTCAACCTACAACCCTATCCTAGCCAGTCTTCTGTTGGAATGCTGTTGCAGTAATCACTTGATTAAGCTGTCCAGGATATAATGTGTTGCATCTCAAAATCCATTTCTGTTCATGCCACTGCAATACTTTTTGTATATCTCTCCCCCCTCCCCCCCCTCCCCGCCACACAGGTGGTCATTTGATCTAATGCAAAAAATAGAATTTCAATTCATATGCTGGAACATCCATGGTGGATACATCTCAAATATTGAAAAACATACATTTTTGTCATACAAGATTTTTTTTTACCCATGTAATAGCTTGGGCAAGGACACATCATTATATATATTGGGGAGGTGGGGTGGGGTGGAATATGCAGTGGCTAATGCAGTTTCAGCAGCTAGCTATTGCTGCTGAAACCTAACCTTTAATATTCAAGGCTGGGCTGATATCTGGGCCCTGACATTGAATATCTAGGTTGCTGGGCCTTACTTTGGCCGCTTTGCCATAACTGGGCAGTGGCTCAATACTGCCATTGCCCGGTTTATAGCCTGGTGCCACCCCCCAGAGCGCCCCAATGCTACCCGGGAGATCGGGATATGCCTAAGATCTGGACTGTAGCTTGGATTCAGATATCTGATGTTTGTGAAGAAGTACTCTTGCTTTCAGATGATTGTGAGGAGGCTGATGTTATCTGCCTGTGTTGGAAGGAGGAACTGGAGGCATTGATTCCAAAGGTCTCATCCACATTGAGCTCGGCAGTTAATTTAGGCATGGAGCAGGAAATGAGGAGGCATCCACTCCTGCAGGGTGTGCAGAAATCCACTGCTGTCTTCCCATTTTCAGAGGTGCTCAAGGGCCTGTTCCAGTCAGAGTGGAATTTCTTTCCCCCCCCTTGCTTCAGGAGCTAAGGGAGGATGCATGCTCTCCCCGAGAAGGTGTGTGTTGTGTGGTTTGATGTTTCCAAGAGGGATATGAAGGTCACGGCTATTACCAGATGGACCACCATTCCTGAGGAAGGCAGATTAGCCTTAAAGGATACTCTGGACCAAAAGGTGGATTCATGTTGAAGATCCAGTTTGCTGCAGCAGCTGCTGTTCTTCAGTTTGCGGAATGTGCAGGCCTGATGTTTTGAGCCCTGTTTATGTGGATTCACTCTCTTCTGCCGAATGATTCTAACCCTCTTTTGGAGTCTGCTACGGCCTTCCTTTCTGATGCCTTGTAAAATCTAGTCACTAGGGATTGTGCCCTGTGGACAATGATATGGCATGGCTTGGACCCTGGGCAGCAGCCTCATCTTCCAGAGCCTGGTTGCCCATCTGTCCTTAAAGGGATGCTTCTGTTGGGTTCAATTTTGAGAAGCTGGTGAAAGATTTGGGCGAGATGACATCTTACTGCCTTCTGGAGGATGGGTCCAAGAGGCCTGTGAAGTGGGCAGGAGCCCCTTTTCCATCAGCCTCCACTTGCTCTTCGTGGGTGCACTGGTCAGACTCCTGAGGGTCCCAAGACTCCCATTGCTACTGGCCTGGAAAGCTTGTCTTCCCCTCTACATATGGACTGTGGGCTCATTCTGTCCTTTCGTGGAGTGCTTGGGCCCAGGGACCTGGTCCCATCCAGAGTAGGATCCTCCCAGGCTGCACAAGGAAGGTTTAGGGACCCATTCCCTGGTTCCTCTGGTCCCAGATCACTGGGTGCTAGTCCCATTCAGTAGGGCTATGGCCTGGAATGCAAGAGCTGATCCCGGCCTCTTGCGCCTACTCCCATTATGGGTCTGCGAACAGCAGAGCTGCTGTGCGGATCACCTTGGACAAGTTGTCTCTCCTGAAGGCAGTGGTGCTTGTTCCTCTGAATGAGCAAAGCAGGGGCAGGTATTCCATCTGTTTCGTGGTTGCTGATATGGAAGGAACATTCTGGCCCATTCTGGACTTCAAATATGTCAACAAGTGTTTGTGCATCTTGCGTTTCTGGATGGAAAGTTTGTGATCCAAGATTCAAGCAGTGTGCAGAGGGGTTTCCCAGCATCTCTGGTTTTGGCTGAGGCGTATTTTCATATTCCATTCCAAGGGATCAGCAAGTATCAGCTTAACTCTCAACTTCAGTTTGCCACCCCTCCATTCAGACTCTCTACTGTATGAAGGACTTTCTCCAAGGTCATGGTGGTAGTGTCTGCAGCGCTACGATGCCAAGGGATTTGTGTGCACCCACATCTGGACTGCTGGTTCATACAAGTCTATTCTCCTTCAGAGGCATCTCGGGTAGCTCCCCGAGTAGTGTCCTTTCTGATAAGCCTCCGCTGGGTGATCATTTCAGGAGGAGCTAGTTGTTACATTCCTAGTCCCTGGAAGCACGTTTTCAATACTTCAGTGTGTGGAATCTTTCTGCCAGTAGAGAAAGTTAAGGCTATTGGATTGCCTAGCACTATTCTGTTTGCAGCAACCTCCCTATAGAGTCTTCATCAGCAGCTCGAGCTCAGGCTCCTGCTCCCAATAATGACAAAGGCCAGCTTGCGATGGTGGCAGCAGTCCAGTCTTCTGAGGAAACGCATGCCATTGGACGATTGCTCATGGATCCTTCTGGCAACGAATGCTAGTCTCTCAAGCTGAGGCCTGGGAGCATTGGAACCACGGGGAGGTGGTGTAGTCCATTAACTGCCCTGAAGTGAGGGCCATCAGGTTAGTTCTCCTGCATCTCCAGCTCCTGGTCAAGGGCCAGGCGGTTCACATGTTCTCAGACAGCACCACAATTGTAGCCTATGTTGATCAGCAAGGTGGCACGAGGCGTGCCGGGGTAGCCCTTGAAGTGGCTCTTCTGTTTGCCTGTGCAGTGAAGAACTTCCTAGTTTTGTTGGCTCTGCATATTGCCAGGGTGGATACTGTGGAAATAGATTTTTTCAGCTGGCATTCTCTGGTCCTATGAGAGTGGGGCTTGAGTCAGGAAGTGTTTTCTTCTGTTTCTGCGCCTTTGGGGTCACCCTGAGAGGGATCTGATGGTCACCTGCTCCAGTGACAAGCTTGCAACTTCTTCAGTTGCTGCACAGAGATGGGGACCGAATGTCTCAACCTTGACCAGGTCAGCACCTGCTGTAGGTGTTTCCTCCATGGCATCTAATGGGGCATGCGATGTGGCATATGGAGCACCATTCAAGAAGGATTATTCTGGCAGTGCCGGGTTGGCCAAGGAGAGCCTTTTTTGATGTGGCTCCTGCTTGTCCTGGAGGACCTGACTCCCTTCTCGCTTTGGCTTAGCTTCTGTATGGAGACTGTTAGCTCATACAGGCTACTCTCTGGCAGTGATGTTCCACTCTGCTCAGAGCCTGGAGGAGGTCTACCAACCTGGCATAAGTGCAGGCCAATGCTTTGACTGCTGCTGCAGCTCAAGGCAACTGGCTCCTGGGGAGGCCATGATGCCGTCGTTGTGGCCATTTCTGCAGGATGGTCTGGAGATGGACTTTTTTTCTCTTTGTTCCCTGAAGGTACAGATGGCAGCTTTGGCCTGTTTCAGAGAGCCGTTGGCTGGAAAGTCTCTCTAGCCATACACCTGGATGTTTCATGCCTTCTTCGGGGGTTTGGTGTCTATGTCCTCTCCTATGGTCTGTGGTCCCTTGCTTGGGTTTTGTATCTAATGTTCAGAGCCCTTTTGAGCCATTGAAGCATGCTTCTCCTGCAGGACTTGATACTTAAGACAGTCTTCTTGTTTACGATTGTTCTGCAAGGCAGTTTTTCGAGCTACAGGCTCTGTCTTGCCAAGATATTAGCTTTCTTTTTCAGAGAAGGCCATTTCCATTCAGCCTGTGCCTTCCTTCTTTCCTGAAATGGTTTCTCCCTTTCATGTGAACAAGGTGGTTTGCCGGCCATCCTTATCTAAGGAGCAGTGTCAGGGGAATAGTAAGGATCTTTGCCTTGTGGATGTCCGGAGGGTGCTTCTTTGATTCTTAGAGATTATGAATTCATTTTGTAAGTCAGACCATCTTTTTTGTGCTGTTTCCTGGCCCAGGCAAGATGACGTGGCGTCTATGTACTGGGGCACTGGGTTGAGAAGGCCATTTGCCTTGTGGATCTGTTGTGGAACTGGCTGGTTCTGGAAGGTTTGCACGCCCACTGTACTCGAGTGCAAATGTTCTCATGGGCGGAGCGGAGCTCAGTAGCCCTGTAGATATTTGCTGGGCAGCAACGTGGGCAAGCCTTTCTGCTTGGATGTCTACGCTTGGGCGGAGACTGTCTTTGGCTCTAAGGTTTTGTGAGCAGCTGTTTTCTTCCCACTCAGTGGAGGTGTAGCTTTGGTACATCCCACTTTCTGGACTGGTCTAGCAGGATGATATAGAAGGTGACATTTTACTTACCAGATAATGCCCTTTCCTTGAGTCTTACTAGACCAGTCCAGGGCCCATCCCTGGCACTGTGTTTGCTCTATTCATCTAAGGCAGTAGCCTTGGGTCCGCTATGATTTCTATATTTGGCTCTGTAGATTTATCTTCTACAAACAGCCTTCTCTTTATGTTTGCCTGTTCATAGTTCTCTACTATTTGATTGCTTGTTGTGACCTATGTGGAGGTTGTGTGAGGCCTCCCATGTTCTCCCATATGCTTTGGGACGGATAGTAAAGGGACCTCTTGTGGCTGAAACATATAGAGGCATGGGAGTGATGTCATTGAAATCTGGGCTTTTCATTAGTCCTTTGTCTCTGCCAATCTGCTGGTAGGTGTAACAACCCACTTGTCTGGACTGGTCTAGCAGGACTCAAAGAGGACATTATCTGGTAAGTAAAACGTCACCTTAGCTGACAGTGTCACAGTTGCTTGCAAATTCATGCAAACTGCCTGTGCTGCTTCCCCTTCTAGTATATTGGTCTATAAAGCAGAGATATCCAAAAATACCAACAGCCAATTTGTTGCTCACTTCTGCAGGTATCAAAAGATATCAACAACGTCAGTGTAATGCTGAAATCTGTTCAGGAATGAGCACAGCACATCAGATAAGAATATTTTATTTACATGCATTTATTCTATTTATGTTTACACTGTTATTTATGGGTTTGGATATGTTGAGAATGGTAAGGAAGTGTTTTAGGACCTGTGATGTTGATAGTGTTGGTAAGGTGCTTGACATCTGGTCCTGGTTCCCTTCCATTTTAAATTTTTGTAGAGAGAATTTTTTTTCGCAGGAAATGAATACAATTTTTATGTGTGCATAGGAGTCTTGATGTTATGCACCACGGAGTAGACGGAAGAACATACTAGTTTGTGGCTGTTTACCTTCTGAGTCATTGATTTTATTGTTATGTATTTCAAGGCATCTTTCTCACAATGGTAGTTCATAAAAAGAATTTTTGTGAACCGGGTAAAGCCTTATACATAAAGCCCATGACTAGAGGAAATATGCAAATGTAATATGTGCCTTCAAGCCAATGCTGACTCCTGATGACCCAGCAGCTCCTGGGTTTTCTTGGCAGTGTGACCGGAAGTAGATTGCCTTGCTTCTAAGGTAATAGAGGGTTAAGCAACTTTCCCAAGGCCACAAGGAGTGCTAGTGGGAATCAAACCCTGGTCGCTTGGTTACCAAGCCAGTGCTCTAACCATTAGGCTACTCCTCCACTCAAATGAAACCAAACCCCAAGAAGTAATGCAAGGAATGGATTAGAAATGTTTGGCCCTATTGCTCCTCTATTTTTGAATTACCCTTGTGGTTAACATTATTGGCAACCTTTGCAGTTCAACCCCTTAATGTCCAATATCTCTTAAAAAAATATGGCCAGTCAAATGGCTTTGGACTATATATGCACACACATTTAACACCTAAAAGAATCAAATTAGACAAGATCAATTAAAAAAGGAGATAGTACAAAAACTGGGACAGTGCCAGAACATGATTATTGCCACTCTTATAAACAGTTCAAATCAGTTTGAACAGAAGAACCACATTCTCATTGCAGTAAAATTAGACGCACCTCTGATCAATTCTCAACCAATGAATGATGACTCTAATGTTTAAAATGGCCACATTCACTCCCTGTTCCATTTTCACAGTGGTGAAGATGAGAGCTGCCTGAGACCATCAGAAAAGCTATTATCACCAAATATCAAACTTCATTGGGGTACAAGCCCATCTCCAAAGACCTTGGGATTCCTGTGTCTATGATTCACAATGTTAAGAAGTTTTCTGCTCATGGAACAGTCAAGAACCTCCCAGGATGTGGTGGGAAGAGGAAAATTAATCCAAGAGGTTTTTCGAAGGTTACTGTGAACTGCTGGGAAAAACCAGTTCAACATTCAAAGAGCTTAAGGCTAACGTGGAGCAATCTGGAGTGGTAGTTTCAACACACACCATGCGCCGCGCACTAAACAAAGAAGGATTTCATGGGCAAAGGTCAAGGAGGACTCCGCTGCTCATTGACAGACATAAAAAGGCACGCCCGATCTTTGCCCAAACCCACCTTGAGAAACAGCAATCCTTTTGGGAAAATGTTCTGTGGACAGATGAAACCCAACTTGAGTTCTTTGGCAATGCAGACCAGCAATACATTTACAGGTGAAGAAATGAAGCTTATAAGGAAAAAAACACCCTTCCTACAGTTAAGTATGGTGGAGGTTCTATAATGTTGTGGGGCTGTTTTGCTGCCTCAGGACCTAGATGCCTGGAATGTATTAAAGGAATCATGAAGTCAGAGGACTACCAAGATATTTTGGAGTGAAATGTGCTACCTAGTGTCAGAAAACTAGGTCTGCATTGAAGGTCGGTCCTCCAGCAGAACAATGACCCAAAATATACATCCACTAGTACAAAAGAATGGTTAAAAAGTAACAAATGGACAGTTTTTTAAACTGACCAGCAATGAATCCTGATCTTAATCTAATCAAGAACCTTTGGAAAGAGCTGAAATCTGCCATTGGTAAAAGGAATCCTGGAAGCATTCATGAGCTGGAACAAATCACAGTTGAAGAGTAAGAGAAACTACCAGCGGACAAATATACAAAACTTATAAATGGCTACAAGAAATGTTTGGAGGCTGTCATCACTGCCAAGGGTTGTGCAACCAAATATTAGTGATGGGTGCCATTAATCTTGTCCAGGTCATATTTTCTTTTCAGAAATTAGTACATTTAAGTTGCACAAACATCTTTTTTTTTGTTGTATACCTGTGAACATACAGCACTATTAAAATATGATGACATACAGTTGGAATATTTCCAATTATTTTTCAAGATATTATACACCACATACCTAAAATGCAAGGTTGCCAATAATGTTGACCTGAACTGTTGCTATTGAACCTCTTACTCGGACTAATAGAGGTTCACCAGGAACAGAAATATTACCTCTAAGATATGTAGAAATGAACTAGATAAGAATTGCAAGGGAAACCTTGGGTGGTAGTTCAGCAAGGCTTCTGGCACTGTAGACCAATAGAACCCAATTCCAATTGAGCAGGAAGAAACCATCAAGCCAGAAAAGAAAAAATATATATAATTTTACCCAGGATCTAAGTACATAAAAATCACTGTATCACCCCAAAATTCTCTGCACATTTGAATTACTTAGTTTTCATTTTGCTTTCCTAAAGGGAATCTGTGTTATCTTGTATTCAAGATCCTCAGAATATTTTTGTCTTATTTTTCACAGTGACTTTCATCCTCACTTAACAGAGCAATCTAAGCCTTTTTATTTTTTAATTGATTTTTTCATTGCCAGAAACTTCTGTCTTTTCTGTGCCATCACTTTATTTAGATCGAGCTTGTGCCTCCAGAGCAAAGAGGTCATCGGGGGTTTTATTCCAGATGCTTCCTGATCTCCAAGAAAACGGGAGGGGGAGGGGGGAATACCTTCCCATCCTATCCCATCCCATCCCATCCCAGACATAAGAGATCTGAACATGTACTTGGTAAGAGAAAAGTTCAGAATGATTTCTCTAGGCACCCTGATCCCTTACCTTCACAAAGGAGATTGGCTATGCGCCCAGGATCCGAAGGATGCGTATACCGAAATACAGATACATCCCACTCACAGGAGGTATCTCAGATTTGTCCTGAGGGACAACACTTCCAGTACCGAGTGTTGCCTTTTGTCCTAGCTTCAGTGCCTTGCGTGTTCACAAAATGCCTTGCGGTAGTAGCAGCGTACTGGGATTGGGATTGTTTGTCTTCCCCTATCTGGATGATTGGCTGATCAAATACCACTCCAGAAGGAGGCCAAGAGTCACCATGATTGACCATTCAGGTGTTGGAACTATTAGGGTTCATTGTAAATTACCCCAAATCCCTTTAACCTACCCAGCAATTGGAATTAAGAGGAGTCCTGCTCGATACGACTCAAGTGAGAGCCTTCCTACCGCATGATCAACTTCACAGATTAATGGCACTTGTGTGAGAAACTCAATTGAGTCAGGAGATATCAACTTGCAGGATGTCAACTATTCTAGGTCACATGGCCTCTCCAGTACATGTCACATCCTTGGCACACCTCCAAATGAGGCAAGCTCAGTGGACTCTGAGACTCAATAGACCAGGTCATGGGTCGACTCGGGGATTGTTTGTATTTCACCGCCCTTCTCGTTCAGTCATTGCACTGGTGGACAGTCCACTATAATTTTCTCAAAGGTCTTTCCAAATTGCTCCACCCCAAAAACGATCTGACAACAGACACATCTAAGCTGGGGTGGAGAGCTCATGGGTTGGGTTGCACACCCAAGGCAATTGGTCCATCCAGGAAAGTCTCCATTAGATCAACTTCTTGGAACTAAGAGCAGTGGCAAATGCTCTAAAGGCTTTTTGAGATCGACTGGCCAACCAAATTGTTTTGATTTAGACCAACAATCAGGTCGTCATGTTCTACATCAACAAGTAGGGAGGGAAGCACTCAGGGAAGCAGTCAGTTTGTGGAAGTTTGCCATTGCACACAGGATGGACTTGAGAGCCACGTATCTGCCAGTCGAGGAAAACACTCTGACTGGCAGAATGAGTCAAATTCTCCAGTCATACAAGTGGACGCTGGACAGAGAAGTTGTGTCACGCATCTTTCAAGACTGGGACACCTCCTTGATAGATCTGTTCACCCCCTGCATAATGCCCAGGTGGATTAGTTCTGCTCCAGAGTAAGATCACACAGCAGACTAGCATCAGATGCTTTCCTCCTGCATTGGTGGGGGGGAGGGTCTTCTGTATGCATATCCTCCAATACTTGTCATTGCAAAGACCCTCCTGAAGCTCATAACAGATAGCAGAATGATGATTCTCTTCACTCCCTATTGGTCCAGACAGCCTTGGTTTCCCCTCCTGCTGCAGCCTCCAGTCAGGAGCAGCTTCTGCTCCGCCATGCACCATGCATATAGGATGGCGGGACGATGTTGCACGCCAACATTCGATCCTTGGCCCTCATGGCGTGGATGTTGAGAGGGCAATGTTTGAGCTCTACTTGCCAGGCAGTGTAACCAAAGTTCTTTTGACCTCTAGGAAGGCCTCTAAGAGAGAGTCTTATTTCTGAAAATGGAAAAGGTTTGCTGTCTGGTGTGAAGACCAGGCCCTAGATCTTTTTGTCTGTTCCACACAAAAACTGCTTGAATATCTTCTACACCTCTCAAGAGTCTGGAGCTTACCATTGAGTTGTGGAAGGAAAATCCATCTCTGTACAGCCTTTAGTTCGCTTTATGCAGGGGTTGCTTCTCTTGAAGCCCCTCCCTACAAGCCCCTCCTGCAGTGTATTGGGATCTGTGTGGTTCTTGTGCAGCTCATGAAAGCTCCCTTTGAGATGCTTATCTCCTATTCTGTCAAGGTCATGACCTAGAAGGTATTGTTTCTGGTGGCGGTAACTTCAGTACGCAGAATGAGTTGGCTTCAGGCCCTAGTGGTTCATTCGCCTTACACCAAATTCCACCATAATAGAGTGGTCCTCCATACTCCTCCTAAATTCCTTCCCAACGTGGTATGGGATTTCCATCTTAATTAGTTGTTCTTCCAACATTTTTCCTGAGACCTCATGCTCACAAAGGGGAAGCTGCATTGCACATGTTGGACTGCAAGTGAATCTTAGCCTTCTACTTGGAGCGGACAAAAGCCCATAGAAAGTCCATCCAGGATCTTGTTTCTTTTGACTCCAATAAGGTACAGTAAGGGCTGCTGTTTCCAAATGCTCTCTTTCAATTTTGCTGGCAGACTGCATCTCTTTCGCTGATGCTCAAGCAGGCCTGAGTCTTGATGGTCATGTCACAGCTCAGTGTCAGAGCTATGGCTGTGTTCAACTTATGCTCAGTCTCCTTGGAAGAGATCTGCTGGGCTGCAATATAGTGTTCGGTCCACACATTCACATCTCACGACTGGACTTGGATTCCTGATCCAACAGCAACTTCATCCAGTTTGTACTCTGGAATCTGTTTGGGGATTAGAATCCAACTCCATCCCCCCTAGGCCCATTCTATTCTGTTCAGGCTGCCAAAAGAAAAAAAAAGGGGGGGGGGGGAGGAGAGAAATTCACTGATTTTGTGCATAGTTGATAGTTTCATGGTTATGGCCTCTTGCCATGCTGCAGTAGACTTTTGCCCCTGTTGGGCTTCTCAGTGGCCTCCTCAGTTTTTGATAGCCTGTAGCTTGGGAGTCCTATATGTGAGGACTCATTCCTGCTTGTCCATGGAGAAAAGGCAGTTACTGATCTGTAGCAGGTGTCTCCATGACGGCAGGAATTAGTCCTCACAATCATCCCACCTTCCCAAGGAGCTGTCTTCTGCTACAGATATGTTATCAGACTGATCCAAGATGGCGCTACAGTGGCAGATGGGAAGGAGGCACACAGGCTCATTTGAGCAGCCCAAATGTTTCCAATAGAAGCTGGGGAGCATTCCCACAAGGGGGCTCCGTTGGGGACGTCACACATACGTGAGGACTAATTCCTGCTGTCCATGGAAAACACCTGCTACAGATGAGTAACTACCTTTTTATTGTATCAACCCACTAAGACATCAGTCATAGAGCAGTGCAGCTAGAAAACGTGGTAGCAAACCCTCAAAGCATAAAAACTACTACTATTACTAATCATTTGTATAGCACTACAGTGTGTATGCAGCTCTGTACCTATAGTTGTAAGACAAGTCCCTGCTCATTAGAGCTTATAATCTAATCAAGATGAAAAACATTGCAATAATGTGGACTAGAGTATGGCAAGATACACGTAAATAGTGGACAAGAGAATGAAGAGCATCAGGATCCCAAAGCAGCCCCAAAGAGGTGGGTCTTCAGCCTGGACTTGAATTGGGCCAGAGAAGGAGCCTGACGTACCGACTCAGGTAGTTTGTTCCAGGCGTATAGAGCAGCAGGGTGGAATTTAAGAAGTCTGGAGTTGGCAGTGGCAGAGAAGAGCAAGATAAAAGGGATCTGCTAGAGGAACGGAGTTCCTGAGGAGGAGTGTAGAGGGAGATAAGAGAGGAAAGGTAGTGAGGTGCCGCAGAGTGAATGCACTTGAAAGAGTGTGAATGTAGTAGAATGATACCCAGACACTCAAAAAGACGCAAAGCAGAAGGAAAAGGAAGACTGGTCAATAAAATAAAAAAATAAAATGCTGGTCCCAGAGTAACAAAGCAGAGTAATGCAAGCAGCAGTGGCAGAGAGAGACAAGGAAAAAGGAGGAACACGGGTTGAGAAGCAGTGATATAGACTTATCCACCTCTGTGGCCTGACTTCTGCAATGGGGAAGACAAGGCAATCCACCCACATAGGGCACCTACGCTCCCCCTCACTGGAAGAGCTTGAGGGAAACACTGCATGAAGGTGGCCAAAGGCAAGCACCCCGTAGGCTGAGCACTCCAGCTGTCAGGGAACCAAAGGCCTACTAAACCTGGGAAGCCAGGGAGATGGATACTGATCAGTGAACTCCAACAAAGCAAGTCCGTGTTCAGTGCTCGAAACGTTAAAAAGCTGCTCAGAGCCAGTAGGCCTCGGCCATAACCTCTCTTTGTCAGGGTGAGGGGCCATCTGCTCACAGGAACATGGCCATGGCAGTAGCATAGCCCCCTGAATCATGTCTGCACTGCTATATGTCCCTCAGCTATTTACCATTTCTGGCACTGAACATGGGCTTGCTTTGTTGGAGTTCACTGATCAGTATCCCCCTCTCTTGTCCCCTTGCTCTTGTGGGCTTCCTAGGTTTGGTAGGCCTTTGGTTCCCTAACAGCTGGAGTACTCAGCCTAAGGGTTGCTTGCCTTTGGTGACCTCCATGCATCGTTTCCTTCAAGCTCTTCCCAGTGAGGGGGGAGCATGGGTGCCCTATGTGGGTGGGTTGCTTTGCCTTCTCTATTGTAGAAGTCAGGCCACAGGGGCTGATAGTCTTAGTGCTTCTTGACCAGTGTGCGTTGGAAAAGTCCTTGGTGTGAACAGCCAGAGATGTGTCTAGGCATGGGCTCACGAGGCACTTTATTTATTTATTTATTTACAGTCTCTTATATACTGCGCTATTCAGCATCAGTGCGGTTTACATGGAACACAAACTTACAACAGGGCGGCAAGCGTGTTAAAAACTTGGGTAAGAGGGGGTAGCTATTTACACGAAGGCGTCATGTTTAAGTCATATCGGAAGTAGACTAAGTTGAGGTTGGATTGCCGGTATGTTGGTGTGGCTGTACTAGGTTGGGGAGGGGGCTGTTAGTGTGCTGGCTACCGGGTAGTACTTGAGGAAGAGATGGTGCTTCACTGACTTCCTAAACTGGGTTAGGTCAAGGATTGCCCGGATGTTGGGTGGTAGGGCGTTCCAGCATCTGGGTGCACAGAACTTGAAGGCCCTGTTTGCTGTTGCTTGGGTGCATTGAGCTATCGCCGTTGGGACTTTCAGTGTATTGACTGCTGCAGATCTTCTGGCTCTGTAGGGGGATATGGTGTGGATAAGCTCCGTGAGGGAAGTAGATGAGAGCCCATTGATGGCCTTGAATGTTAGCAGTAGGGTCTTGAAAGCAAGTCTGCCCTGAATCGGGAGCCAGTGCAGCTGTTTCAGGATGGGTGTCACGTGTTCGCTTCTGGGCGCCCCGTGAAGGACTCTCGCTGCGGTGTTCATCGCAAGCTGAAGTGGGATCAAGGTGGATTGTGGGAGCCCTTGTAGTATTGCATTTACGTAATCAAAGTGTGGAATAATCAGGGCTTGGTACACTGTCCTGAAGTCGTCCGGCTCTAGCAGAGCGCGTATGTGCTTGAGTGTTCGGATCCTGTGGTGCACTGTTTTCACTTTGTTACTTATGTGCGCCTTCATGTCGAGGTGTTGGTCTAGAGTGACACCCAGGTATCGGATTGTGGTTTTGGTCTGAAGTTCTGCTTCATTAACCTTTAGGTGGCGAGGTGGGTTGAAATTTTGGTTCCTTGTAATGAAAAGGACCTCTGTTTTCTTGTGCTGTATTCAAAGGTTCTGGGTTTGGAGCCAGTTGGATACTGCATTAAAGCAATCTGTCAGTGGGGAGAGGTCCAGTTGTTCTGCTGTGAAAGGCATGTAGAGTAGTACGTCGTATGCATAAATTAGGCATTCAACGTTGAATGATCTGATGAGATTACAGATAGGCTGCATGTATATATTGAACATCAGGGTGGAGAGGGAGGATCCTTGCGGAACGCCCTGCTTCTGGTGGAAAGGTTCTGATGATGAAACACCAGATCGTACATGCTGCCATCTGTCGGATAAGTATGACTTACACCATTCTAGTGCCGTGTCATGAATACCCTTCTCCATGAGGCGCCCCAGGAGAATCTCGTGGCTTACCGAGTCAAAGGCAGCGGCTATGTCCAAGAAGATGAGGACGTATCCTTGACGTATGTTGTCGATGCCAGTAATTATGTTGTTGTAGACGGTAGTGAGGAGTGTTTCCACTCCGTGGGACTCCCTGAATCCATGTTGGCAGGGATCCAGCGGCGAGGCGGATTCAATGTGGTCTTGTATTTGCCTTTGGACTTCTTTCTCGATGATCTTGGCCAGCAGTGGTATGCTAGCTATAGGTCTGTAGGAGTCTACCTTCTGGGGGTCGAGCTTACTGTTTTTCAGCAGAGGCCTAATAGACGTATGTTTGAGGCATTGAGGGAAGGAGCCTGTTGTGAAGGATATGTCCATGAGCCTGGCTATGAACGGGCTGAGCTCACAGCATAGCTCTTTTACCCAGAAGGCAGGGCAAGGGTAGGTTTGCGCCGTAGTGGTGTTGATCGCAGCGATGGTGTCTTCAATGCCCTTCTTGGATGGCGTGGAGAAGATAGTAAGTGAGTTTAGGTGTGTTGACTCTTATCCGGTGGTGGGTGCTGTGGACGTGTTGGTCTGGCATATGTTTGATTGCAGGTAATCTGCGAATTCTTGGGGGTGGATCTCATTCGGTTGGTCAGGAGCTGGTTCTTTCGCTAGGTTCTTGACCAGACTAAATAGGTCGTGCGGTTTGTTTAGTGACCGTTTAGGGTGTCTGTGTGGAATTGTCTCAGCTTCCCTGTAATTGCTTCGCGGTGCTTTGTCAGGTGATGGTTGTAGGCTCTTTGGTCTTCTGCAGAATGGGATCAACGCCAGCGTCTTTCTAGCTTCCTTAGGTGGATGAGAGATGATCGCAGATCTGTGGAGTACCAGGTTGCATTGGCTCATTTCCTTGGAGGTTTGTTAGATGGAGGGCGTTGTGGAATGCTGCTGAGGCTGCTATTCTAGTCTGTGATCAGTTCATCTAGGTTGGGTGATGTCGAAGCAAGGAGTGGGCCAGTTTTTCGCAGGATACTTTCCTTATCGAAAGGCCGGAACCTTGTCCCATCTCTTTTGGAGAGTACCCATGAGAAACAGCCATCTGCTTCCTGCTCAAGCCCCAAGCAGAACACAGAGACTAGGAAAGAACCCAGGGAAGGTAGAGGTTCACTGGCACATTTTGATGCCATACCGTCATGTTGCCAGTAAATGAAATACATAATTTGCATGCCCCCCCCCCCCACACACACCCCTGCACCCTTCTGGCTTCAATTCTGGCTCTGTGACCATTATTGGCTGAAGCACAGAGCACAAGCCCTATGTCCTGACACCTCCACAGCACACAACACCAGCAACTCTCTGGCATTTATCCATTGCATATGCAGACATGACCAGCAGTCCATCAGGATGTGGATGTTTACCCACTGTCCTAGCAGGGTCACTCCTGACTTTCAGGCTCTGGTTTTGTAACTACCATGACAGCTGCACCATACAGCCCCTGGAAACAGGTGGCCCAGGCAGATGCTTAGGTATTCTGCAATCATTGCCTCTTTGTACTGTTTTTTTTCTCCCTGTGTTTGCTCTTTATCTCCAGGAACAAGCAGTCCAATAGGAAAGCTTTTGGGAGCATCCCACAGCGCCTGTGTGCTGCCTTCCCGCCTTTCCCAACTGTCCCTCTCCAGTTCTTCGTTTTCCGCGGAGCTGACAGGTCGCACATCCTGTCACCTCAGAAAATAATTCCCTTCTATTCTTTTTTGTGGTCGCGTCTGCCTTCCTTCGACGCTACACCAGTACCGCCAGTTCTTCTTTCTTTTTAAAAAAAAAACCCAAAACCTTTCTTCTGGAGTCTTTTCCAGTTATTTTCTCCTCAGGTGCCACGCGCCATTTTGGGCACTAGGTCCAACGTTTTCCTTTAAAATGGAAAAACCCGCTTCGGGTTTGAAAAGGTGTTCCAAGTGTGGCGGTACCATCTCCGTCACTGACACCCATGAGTGGTGCCTCAAATGTTTAGGCCCTGACCACTCTATTTCAGAGTGTGTTGCCTGTGGGATGATGTCAAAAAGGGGCCGGCAGAACCGAGCTGCTAAACTTAGCATCCTTTTTCCCTCCGATGCAGCCTCTGTGGCATCGACATCTTCCAGGGCTTCGTCTTCCTCCCATAGATCTCAGGTAACTAAACATAAATCTAGCCGGTCCTCAAAGGGTAGATCTCCTTCTAAGCATCGAGATGCCTCTGGCATTGCCCTTGAGGGACTTTCACCGGCAATATTGCCCCAGCGGGAGGCTTCGGCTTCCAAAGCACTAACAGGGCTCCAGGATGTTCTCGAGGCCTCAACCTTGACAGGACTACTGGTGCCATGCTCTGGGGTACCGGCTGCTTCATCCGGTACCGATATCCAAGCATCGGCAGCGTCGATAGACCAGAGATTCTTGGCTATTGAACGCAGTCTGGCGGCTCTTCTCACGGCCTCGATGCCCCTAAAACCGCTTCAGACAGTTCAACCGGTACCGGCACCATCGACATCGGCAGGTATTCTACCGGGATCGAGTCATGCTTATCCATCCGGTATCGACAAGTCGGTACTGGACCCCTCCGATGCCGACTTCGATCGGTACTGGTACCGTGCCTTGCACGATCACCCGGATCGGAGATACTTTGAATCCTCGGATGAGTCTGAAGACTCTGAAAGCTCTGCCGATATCAGAGTACTTCTTTCTGAGGATTCCTCTTCTCCTCAGCGTAGGATGTCTCCACCAGAGGATATGTCCTTTCAGGATTTTATCCAAGATGTGGTTCGAGGTCTTTCCATCACAGTGGCTCCTGAAAAAGAGCCTAGGGCAAAGGAATTAGAAATCCTACAATACCCTAAAGCTCCCAAGGAGGCAGCTACCTTACCTATTCATGAGATCTTGCATGATCTCATGTTAAGGATGTGGGAAACACCTCTAACCACATCTTCTCACTCTTGAAGACTCGACACCATGTATAGAGTTCCTCCTTGTCCTGGGTTTCAGAAGACTCAGCTACCGCACCATTCCATGGTGGTGGAATCAGCTATGAGAAGGATCAAGAGTGCAAAAAGGCATGCATCTAATCCTTCAGGACGTGAGTGTAGGACTCTTGATGCCTTTGGACGTCGAAGCTTCCAGGCTTCCATGCTTTCTGCTAGGATCAGTTCCTATATATTATATATGGGAATGTTCCTTAAGGAGGTCATGGGAGATTTAGAGCTTATGAGCCTTCTCCTTCTTGATGATAAGAGGCAGGATTACCTCACCCTTGTCAAACATGCTCAGGATGTTTCCAAGTTTGTGAATCATGCAGCCTTTGACTGCTTTATTTATTTTTATTTATTTACATTCTCTTATATACCGCGCTATTCTGCATCAGTGCGGTTTACATTGAACAAACTGAAATTACATTGAACAGGGCATTATAACTTGGAGATAACTATTTTACAGGGAACATGGGCTATGGAGGGTTAAGTGGCTTGCCCAAGACCACAAGGAGCACCTGTGGGACTAGAAACCCCAGTCCTTCCGGCCCAAGGTTGCTGTCCTCTAGTGGGATTTGAACCCCCGACCTTCCGACTGCTTTGAGTGCATAAGCAGAACCTCTGCTGTTGCTATAGATGCACGTAGGATTGCCTGGCTCCAGGCATCTGACTTGGAACTTTCGGTACAGGATAAACTAGGGAATATTCCTTTATCAGGAGAGAATCTCTTTGGCAAGAATTGGCAGGAAAAAGCTAATGAGATAGATGCTGACAATATCACTTTGGATAGATTGTCTAAATCTACAGCTGATCCTGCAAGGAAAAAATCCTACAAGAAACCATTCTTCAGTAAGAAGACGACGTTTTATCCCTCCTATACCCAGCAGGGGCATCGTTTAGGTCAGTCTGCCCAAAAGGGACAGCAGCAACAACTTGGCAAAGAAAAACAAAAGCTGCTAAGCCTTCAACCGGCTCAGCAGACTCGGCCTCCACAGGGGCTTTGACTCCTGTCTAGAGAACTTTGCCTTCCTGGTCCTGAACGGCCCAGAGCCTTCCACCATTCCAGGAAGGTTATGTCATTTTGCCCCCAGATGGGGTCAGATAACAGCAGAAAATTGGACTCTGTCTATTGTAAGAGAGGGGTACAAGCTTCATTTCCTCAGCATGCCCCCTCCTACAATGTTAAGACAGTTCAATTCTCCGACCTCTCTCAACGACCACTTAGGTCAAGAGGTCACTATGCTTCTTGCCCAAGGGGCAATAGAAGAGGTACCCATTTTCCAACAGGGTACAGGGTTCTACTCCCCCTATTTCCTTATTCCAAAGAAAACAGGAGGACACAGACCCATTTTAGACCTCAGAGAATTGAACAAATTCCTGTTCAAAGAGAAGTTCAAAATGATTTCTCTAGGAACTCTGCTGCCATACCTTCAGAATCAGGATTGGCTTTGTTCTCTAGATCTCAAGGATGTGTACATTCATGTTCTCATCCATCCAACTCATCGAAAGTTCCTTCGCTTTCTATTTCAAGGGAAGCACTACCAATACAGGGTTCTTTCTTTTGGTCTGGCCTCGGCACCAAGGGTGTTCACAAAATGCATGGCTGTGGTGGCAGCATTTCTTAGCACCCTAGGAATATTCATCTTCCCTTACTTAGACGACTGGCTCATTCGAGCCCCTTCAGAGCCAGAGGCCAGGGTTTCTCTCTCTCGCACAATGCGCTTCCTTCAGTATTTGGGACTTGTCATAAACTTCCCAAGATCCAACCCTGCTCCCACTCAGTCCCTAGAGTTTATAGGAACTCTGCTGGATACCAGACAGACAAGGGCCTACCTTCCACAGCCCCGCTGCCTTTGCATTGTGCAGTTAGCTTCCCAAGCAGTGCTAAAACCTCACCTCACTGCTTGGGAAATGTTACAATTGCTAGGCCACATGGCATCTACCGTGCAGGTGGTTCCTTATGCTCGCCTCCATATGAGGGCAGCCCAGTGGACTTTATCCACTCAATGGAATCAGGCGTTAGGTTGCCTGTCAGACAAAATAGCAAACTCAGATTGCCTTATTTTGTCTCTCCAATGGTGGCAATCACCCCAAAACCTTTTGGTGGGGTCCCCTTTTCAGCAATCTCCACTTCAAGCCACTCTAACAACAGATGCCTCACAGGAGGGTTGGGGAGCTCACCTGCAAGGCCTCTCTACCCAGGGTACTTGGACTCCACAAGAGACCTATCTACATATCAATCTCCTGAAACTCAGAGAAATCTTCCTTGCTCTTCAAGTATTCCACACCCAGCTCAGCTACAAGACAGTCCTAGTTCAAAGTAGCCATGTTCTATGTGAACAAGCAGGGCGGAACAGGCTCTCTATTGCTATGCAGCGAAGCTTTGCAACTATGGGCCCTCGCCAGAGAGCATCAGATTCATCTCCTTGCGTTGTATCTTCCAGGCATTCAAAACTCTTGGGCAGACAGACTCAGTCGAGTTCTGCTTCCACACGAATGGTCTCTGCATACAGACCAGGTGGCCAAAATTTTCCAAATTTGGGGAACCCCGGACATAGACCTCTTCGCAAGTCCGCTGAATGCCAAACTTCCCTGGTTCTATTCCAGAATAGAACCAGGGAAGTTTGGCATTCAGAATAGAACTCAGGGTTGTCAGGCCAGGGATGCTTTCCTACTCCATTGGGTCCAGGACTTCCTGTATGCCTTTCCACCCATTCCCCTAATTCCCAAAACCCTATTCAAGCTTCAGAGAGACAGAGGTCATATGATTCTCATAGTTCCACATTGGCCACGGCAAATGTGGTACCCTCTGCTCCTACATCTCTCTCAAGCTCCACCTCTGGAGTTAGGATCTGCTCCAGATCTCCTTTCTCAGGAGGACGGGATGCTGTGGCATCCCAATCCCCAGTCTCTGCATCTCAGGGCCTGGTTGCTGAAAGCCTGGAACTTCACGGTCTTAAGCTTTCTCAGCAGGTAAAGGATATCCTTTATGATTCCAGGAAGCCTTCCACAAGATGCTCTTATGCTTTCAAGTGGAAAAGGTTTACCATATGGTGCTCGCAGAAGGGTCTTAACCCTCTTGCGATACCTCTGGAATCATTACTGGAGTATCTCCTTCATTTATCTAATGCAGGGCTTAAGACCAATTCAGTGAGAGTTCATTTGAGTGCTATTGCAGCTTCTTTCAAGCCTCTAAATGGGCAACCTATTTCCTCTCATCCTCTCATAGCGAGATTTATGAGAGGCCTTCTTTTGACTAAGCCTCCCATTAAGCCACCACCAGCATGGGACTTAAATTTGGTTCTTGGGCAGCTTATGAAACCGCCTTTTGAACCATTAGCTACTACCTCCTTGAAATTCCTTTCCTGGAAGGTCATCTTTCTTATTGGAATCACATCAGCACGTCGCATCAGTGAATTGCAAGCATTGGTGGCTGATCCTCCTTATACAAGGTTCCATCATGATAAGGTAGTCCTTAGGACTCATCCACACTTTATGCCAAAGGTGGTGTCACCTTTTCATTTAAACCAAGCGGTTTACCTTCCTGTATTCTTCCCAAGGCCTCATGCCTCAAATGCAGAAAGGCATCTTCATACTTTGGATTGTAAAAGGGCTCTGGCCTTTTACTTACAAAAGACACAGCAACATAGGAAGTCCTCTCAACTTTTTGTTGCTTTTGATCCTAGTCATTTGGGACTTCCAGTCTCCAAAAGAACACTGTCCAACTGGATTGCACAGTGTATATCTTTTGCCTATGAGAGAAAAAACCTTCCTCTTGAAGGCCATGTCACAGCTCACAATGTGAGAGCCATGGCAGCCTCTATGGCTCATCTTCACACTGTGTCTATTGACGACATCTGCCAAGCTGCTGCCTGGTCTTCGGTTCATACCTCCACAGCACATTACTGCTTAGACAAGGACTCCTGCCGGGATGCCTTGTTTGGTCAGGCTGTTCTTCAACACTTGTTCCATACTTAATCAACTCCTACCCACCATTCCCGGTAGGATGCCAGAGATCCATGGGGGGAAATGGAGCCCTTTCACAGGGGCACACAACTTCTGGGGTCTCTCCCTGGCATCTGTAGCTAGGGAGTCCCCATATGTGAAGACTACATTCCTGCTTGTTCCTGGAGATAGCATAGTTACTCACCTGCAACAGGTGATCTCCGTGAACAGCAGGAATTTAGTCTTCACAATCCACCCACCTCCCCTAGAAGTTGTATCTTTCTATCTATCTTTTTCTCTCTTTCCCTCTCTCTTTTGTCTCAGCTTTAAACTCAACTGGAGAGGGACAGTTGGGAAAGGCAGGAAGGCAGCACGCAGGCACTTTGTAATGCTCCCAAAAGCTTTCCTATTGGACGCTGGGGGAGCGTTCCCGCACAGGCTCCGTCGGTACCGACGATACCCATATGTGAAGACTAAATTCCTGCTGTTCCCGGAGATCACCTGTTACAGGTGAGTAACTATGCTATCTCCAGGAACAAGCAGGAATGAGTCCTCACATATGGGTACGTCGGAACCGACGGAGCCTGCGCGGGAAAGCTCCCCAGCTTCCCAGAAAGGAAGCTTTTGGGGCCTCCCACAGCGCATGCGTGCTGCCTTCCCGCCTTCCTGACCAACTCTCTTCAGTTCTTCTTTTTCCGCGGAGCCAGCAGGTCGTGTTCCTGTTACCGTTGAAGAAATTGTTATTTTAATTTCTTTCTTTGACCGCGTGTCTGCCTTCCCCGATTCCAGACTGGTACCGCCGGTCCTTTTTTCGTTTATTTAAAAAAAAAATATATATATATAATTACTTTTTCTACACTCCGTGTATTTTTTCTGTGAGGCCCCTAGGCCTTCTCAGGTCTCCCTCATAGAAAAACCAGTTTCTGGTTTTAAAAAATGCACTAAGTGTACCGGTACTATTTCAGTTACAGACACCCATGAGTGGTGTCTTAAATGTTTGGGGCCTGACCATTCCATTCCGGATTGTCCATCCTGCTCTCTGATGTCCAAAAGGGGCTTACAGAACAGAGCAGCTAAATTTCATATGCTGTTTTCTACCGATACTCCAGCATCAACATCCTCCAGGTCTTCTTCTCCTGATGGATCTCAGGTAACCAAACATTCTTCGGGCAAGTCCTCAAAAGGCAAATCTCCCTCTAAGCAGCGAGAGGCCCTTGCAATTGACCCTGAGGACTCTGCCCCAGCCAAACAACCCCGGCGGGAAGCTCCGGCTTCCAAAGCTCCTCCTATGGGGTTACAGGTAGACATCGATGGCACGGCCTCGACCGATCTCCTGTTAGACTGCTCTGGGGTACCGGCTAACACCGGTACCGACTTCCAGGCAGTTGTAGCGGCTATGGGTACTACGGTACAATCCATGCAGCAGGCCTTACTGACTTTCATTAATGCTGCACCGCCATCGGTACCGCGACAATCGGTTCCGACTCCGATTCCGGTACCGCAACCGATACCGGTACCCAGAGCATCTACTTCCAGTAGCATGCCGGTTCTGGTCTCCGGTTCCGGAGCTTTCTTCGATACCGCTCCGATACCCGGTACGCCCGATGTCGGTACCGATCGGTACGCGTATCGATCTCTGGAAGCAAATAGACGATACTTTGAATCCTCTGAAGATTCTGATACATCAGATGATTCTGCTGACGTCTCTTTTACTCTTCCTGAGGAGCCCTCTTCTCCAAAAAGGAGAATGTCTCCTCCAGAGGATTTGTCCTTTCAAGACTTCATTATTGAAGTAGCTAAAGGACTCTCCATATCTGTATCCTCTGAAAAGGAACCTAGAACAAAAAAATTAGATATTTTAGGATACTCTAAGGTTCCCAAAGAGGCGGCCACCTTACCCATACATGAAATTCTTCAAGAACACATGATGGATTTGTGGGAGGCTCCTCTCACCCTATCTCCACATTCTCGACGTTTGGACACCATGTATCGGGTTCCTTCTTCTCCTGGTTTTCAAAAAACTCAGCTTCCTCACCACTCTATTGTGGTGAAGTCTGCTATGAAAAAGATAGAGTACCAAAAGACACTCTTCTACCCCTCCAGGAAGAGAATGTAGGACTCTGGATGCTTTTGGGAGAAAAATCTTCCAAGCTAGCATGCTTATTGCCAGAATCAATTCATACAGCCTCTATATGGGCATGTTTTTGAAAGAGATTGCATTAAAGATACGTCAGTTTCTCCCCTTTATCCCAGAGGATAAACAAGAGGAATTCCTTCTTTTGCTAAAGCACACTCAAGATGTTTCAAAGTTCTCCAACAGAGCAGCCTTTGACTCTTTTGAGGGGGCAAGCAGAGCCTCTGGCATAGCCATAGCTGCTCGCAGACTGGCTTGGCTCCAGGCCTCTGATTTGGAACCCTGGGTACAAGAAGGCTTGGGCAATCTGCCCTGTACAGGTGAAAATCTGTTTGGCAAAGAGTGGCAAATCAAAGCCACTCAAATGGATGCAGAGAATGCTGCTTTAGATAGACTTTCTAAGTCTACCTCTACCCCTGCCAAGAAAAAACCTTTTAAGAAAACTTTCTATAAAAAGACCAGATTTTCCACAAATACTGGCCAGCAATCTTCCCAAGTTCGCTTTGCTCCTAAGCGTCAGCAAACTAAACAGGCCAGAACAAAGGCTACAGGGGCTGCTACAATCCAGCAGTTCCAACCTCCTCAGGGTTTTTGACTTGATTCTAGAGAACTTAACCTTTCTGGCTCTGCAACAGCCAGAACCTCTCACCATTCCAGGAAGGTTGGCTCATTTTGCTCCCAGATGGGAACAAATCACATCAGAACCGTGGACCCTCTCTATTATCAGAGAGGGCTACAAACTACATTTCTCCAGCCTTCCTCCCAATACCATGGTGAGACAATTCAATTTTCCCCCATCTCTCCTGTACCTGTTTGGCCAAGAGGTGGCCACTCTTCTCGCCCAAACGGCAATAGAAGAGGTTCCTCTTCCTCAACAAGGGTTAGGTTTCTACTCCCCTTATTTTCTCATTCCCAAGAAAACGGGGGTACAGACCCATTCTGGATCTCAGAGAATTGAACAAATTCCTATACAAAGAGAAATTCAAAATGCTTTCTCTAGGTACTCTCCTTCCATACCTACAGAGTCAGGACTGGCTTTGTTCTCTAGATCTCAAGGATGCGTACACACATATACTCATCCATCCATCCCACAGAAAATTCCTACGGTTTCTGTTCCAGGGAAAACATTTCCAATACAGAGTACTCCCCTTCGGTCTAGCCTCTGCTCCAAGGGTATTTACCAAATGCATGGCAATAGTAGCTGCATTTCTACGCACTCTGGGGATCTTTGTCTTCCCGTACCTGGACGACTGGCTCATCCGAGCTCCATCTCAGTCCGAGGCTCAGACTTCCCTGGACCACACCAGACGCATACTGCAGTATCTGGGACTTGTCATCAATCTGCCAAAGTCTCAACTCACCCCTACTCAATCCCTAGAATTTATAGGGGCCTGGCTAGATACTACCACTGCAAGGGCCTATCTTCCTCAGACCCGTTGCCAGCGTCTAGTGCACTTGGCCTCTCAGATTCAGTCCAGAAGCCACTTGACTGCCAGAGAGATGCTACAACTGCTAGGCCACATGGCATCCACAGTTCATGTGGTGCCCTATGCTCGCCTACATATGAGAGCAGCTCAATGGACCTTGTCCACCCAGTGGACCCAAGCATCAGGAGCTCTCTCAGACCAAATAGCAACCTCAAAACGTCTTTTTTGGTCTCTCCAATGGTGGATATCCACTCAAAATCTTTTGTTGGGGGCCCCCTTCCAACCTTTGTTACCCCAAGCATCTCTCACTACAGATGCCTCCCAAACAGGTTGGGTAGCTCATCTCCAAGACCTCTCCACTCAGGGCATTTGGTCTCCACAGGAGACCACCCTTCATATCAACCTTTTGGAGCTGCGAGCAATTTTCCTTGCTCTCAAGGTCTTTCATACCCTCCTCATCAACATGACAGTCCTTGTTCATACCGACAATCAAGTAGCCATGTTCTACATAAACAAGCAAGGAGGGACTGGCTCTCTGTCGCTTTGCAACGAAGCTCTAAAACTGTGGGCCTTCGCCAGAGAGCATCGGATCCATCTCCTGGCAGTGTACCTCCCAGGAATCCAAAACTCTTGGGCAGACAGACTCAGTCGAGTTCTGCTTCCACACGAATGGTCCCTGCACAGGGATCAGGTACTCAGAATCTTTCAGGAATGGGGGACCCCGGACATAGACCTCTTTGCAAGTCCGTACAATGCCAAGCTTTCCCGGTTCTGTTCCAGGATTCCGTATCAGGGAGCTCAGGCCAAGGATGCCTTCCTCCTTCATTGGGGTCAGGCCTTCCTATATGCCTTTCCACCCATTCCCTTGATTCCCAAGACTCTATTCAAACTTCAGAGGGATCAAGGATCCATGATCCTCATAGCTCCACGCTGGCCACGCCAAGTGTGGTACCCTCTACTTCTGCATCTCTCCCAGACACCCTCCCTGGATCTGGGAGCTGCTCCAAACCTTCTGTCTCAAGAGGAGGGGACTTTGTGGCACCCAAACCCCAAGTCCCTTCACCTCAGAGCTTGGTTACTGAAGGCCTAGACCTTCAGGACTTGAATCTTTCTCAACAGGTGAAGGATGTCCTCCATGCATCGAGGAAACCTTCCACCAGGCGTTCTTATGCTTTTAAATGGAAAAGATTTTCAATTTGGTGTGCTGACAAAGGTCTTAACCCTCTAGCACTACCTTTGAATTCTTTACTCGAATATCTACTGCATCTTTCCAATGCAGGACTTAAAACCAATTCTGTAAGGGTCCATTTGAGTGCTATTGCAGCATCTCTTCAGCCTATCAATGGACAATCTGTTTCCTCTCATCCTCTTATTGCAAGATTCATGAGAGGTCTAACTTTAACTAAACCTCCCATTCGGCCTCCTCCGGTGGCATGGGACTTAAACGTAGTTCTTGGTCAGCTTATGAAGCCACCCTTTGAACCCTTAGCCACTACCTCCTTAAAATTCCTTTCCTGGAAAGTCATTTTCCTTATTGCAATCACTTCTGCTCGCCGCATCAGTGAACTGCTGGCTTTAGTGGCTAATCCACCTTATACAAGGTTCCATCATGATAAGGTAGTCCTTAGGACAAATCCCCACTTTATGCCTAAAGTGGTCTCACCTTTTCATCTTAATCAAGAGGTATATCTACCTGTCTTTTTTCCAGCTCCTCATGCATCACATGCAGAGAGGAGCCTTCATACTCTAGACTGTAAAAGAGCTCTTGCCTTTTACCTCCACAGGACACAGCAACATCGAAAGTCTTCTCAACTTTTTGTTGCTTTTGATCCTTCTCATTTAGGACTTCCAGTCTCGAAAAGAACACTGTCCATTTGGATTGCTCAGTGTATTACTTTTGCTTATCAGAGTAAGAACCTTTCTCTGGAAGGCCATGTCACAGCTCACAATGTGAGAGCCATGGCCACATCTATGGCTCATCTTCATTCTGTATCCATTGACCAGATCTGTCGAGCAGCCACCTGGGCCTCGGTTCATACCTTCACAGCCCATTACTGCTTGGACAAGGACTCCCGCCGGGATGCCTTGTTTGGTCAGGCTGTCCTCAGACACCTGTTCCATTCTTAAACAACTCCTGCCCTCCGTCCCTTAATGGATGCCTGAGATCCATAGGAAGACGAGGAACCTTTCAGGGTCTCATACCCTTGGGGATCTCCCAGGCATCTTAGCTGGGGAGTCCCCATATGTGAGGACTCATTCCTGCTTGTTCCTGGAGATAGCACAGTTACTTACCTGTAACAGGTGATCTCTGGGAACAGCAGGAATTAGTCCTCACAACCCACCCACCTCCCCTAGGAGTTGTATCTCTCTCTCTCTCTCTCTTTCCTTTCCTCTCTCTATTGTCTCAGCTTTAAACTCGAACTGAAGAGAGTTGGTCAGGAAGGCGGGAAGGCAGCGCGCATGCGCTGTGGGAGGCCCCAAAAGCTTCCTTTCTGGGAAGCTGGGGAGCTTTCCCGCGCAGGCTCCGTCGGTTCCGACGTACCCATATGTGAGGACTAATTCCTGCTGTTCCCAGAGATCACCTGTTACAGGTAAGTAACTGTGCTTTCTCCACGTCATATCTCCTGATACTCACACATGAAGCGCACATTTGGCATATGCTAGCAAGGCGAAGGCAACTGCTGCCTGGTCAGAGTCATGTGTTAGTCGCACCCATGCTAATGACAGTGTTATGCTGCTTGCATGTGACTAGTGTGGCCACGCCATCTGCACACCATATCACTATCCACTCTCTGCCTTAACTTTGCCTATTCCCTTGCTGCTCGGGTAGTGCAGCATTTTTAGCGCTGGCTAATGCATGACCAAAATGCACGTTAGTCTCATGCTATACCCTGGCTTTAGTAAACATGCCCCTTAGATTGTAAACCCTCCAGAGACAAGAAAATACCTACAGTAACTGAATGTAACTCACCTTGAATTTCTGAAAGGCGTGAGCTAAATCCAAGTTATATGAAGGTACATTTAATAACATTTTGCTCTGGTGTTGTAAAAAGTACAGTAGATGATATATCCCGAGAAGTGAGATATGATCCCAGTGACCTATGTTGAAGATGACTCGAGCTGCTGAATTCTACACCATCTATGAAGCATGAGTTATGAGGGGAATTTTAGAAGAGACGTCCCAGTGCAATCTGGGACTTCTAAGCCAGACTCTCTGAAAAAGAAAAACCAAGAATGTCCAGGTGCAGACATGATTTCACAAGCATGGGTGTGCCTGATATGGATGTCTGCAGAGATGTCTACATAAACGTCCCCAGAACTGTATTTCAGGATCTGCGCATCTAGGATAACGTAATGGTTAGAGTAATGGGTTAGGAATAGAGTGGTCGGGGTTCAAATCCTTCTGCTGCTGCTGTTGACATTGTGCTGAGTACTGGGGATGATGGAGTGCTTTCTTCTCTACACCTTCTAGATGTTTTTCAGTTAAAACAAGCACTTTTCGGGTGCTCGTGCCTGGAGCAGATATAATGTTAGAAGCGATGCCAAACATCCATGATGTTTTGGAGATCAAGTGGGGGATGTCCAGTATCCTGGGAAGGGAATACCCAGGACATGCCTCCATGCCCCCTCCACGCCCCCGTTCATATTGGATGTCCTCACGCTGGGGACGTCCCCAGAACCAATTTCTAAAATGGCTCTGGAGACGTCTCTGTGCTTTGGATGTCTCTAAGCCCGTTTTCAGATATCTTTTCTGTGTGTCCTATCCTCTCTACTGTCCTATCATATTTTTGGCGTTTTTTTCTCTCTTTGGCAGCATTTACTTATTTTGCTGTACACCGCCCTGATGCTCTGACCTGGGCGGTTAATCAAATGATCAAATAAAGATAAAGAATATGGCTTCTAAAATGACCCCCTGTATATGCAAATGTAATACTATTTGTATTTTGTACTCTTGGCAGAATTACACTTTTCTGTAAATATAACTCTTATAGATATTTGGAAGATGGTATTTCAAATAAATTGCTTATTTAAAGGTGTAATATCACAATAACATTAGATAGCCCACTACTATCGGACCAACTAGAGAAGATTAGCACTTTTTCAGAGGAAGTCATGGATACATTTAAAGATTGGGATTATAGATTTCATCAAATAAAACAAAGATTGGTAAAGTTGGATTCACAAACTGGATCTCCACAGGCAATTGCTGCTTCCAATATTAAAGATAGTTTATTTGTACATAGACAGTTGGAAGTTATGGAGAAACAAAAATGTGAGACCACTGAACAGCACTATTGTAATTCATTTTTTATCTCCTAATTATTGATGGAATACCTTAAGGAGAATGTATTGTTGGTGATTGTAGATGCCTTGGTTGTTTCTATTTATTTTATTTTGTTTAACTAGATTTATATACCGCTTTTCTACAAGTCAAAGTGGTGTACATTCAGGTACTGTATATATATATATATTTCCCTCGTCCCTGAAGGGCTCACAATCTATATTTTTGTACCTGAGGCAATGGAGGGTTAAGTGGCTTGCCCAAGGCCACAAGGGAACACCTGTGGGACTAGAAACCCCAGTCTTTCTAGTCCAAGGTTGCTGTCCTCTAGCGGGATTCAAACTCCTGGCCCTCCGGCCTGAGGTAACTTGCCCCTAATTGTTGTTATCTATCTCTTCGAACTTTAACTGAGAATACAACTGGAGAAGCCCTGGTGGAGATTGAGCCTTCTAATAGTTTTGATTTATCTAAATTCTTAGAATCTTCCCAAGACAATATCCCTACCACTCTACTATTTTCCTTCCTTAGTGAGACAAATAAAATGACTATTGTAAAATCATACTTTTAGAAAATAAGACTCCCTGTGTTATGGGCAGAGGGTCTTAGTATTTTCAGATGTGGCTAGAGCCACTTAAATTTGTAGACAAACTTTCCTGTAGTTAAAGCTTCGAATTCTTTCTTTTGGAGCTGCCTTTCTCAGTTTTCCTTGCAAATGTCAGATGTTTCTGTAAACTCTGCAGTTTTAGAATTTTCTGAGAGATAAGGAAACTGTTCAACTTGATCTACTATTTGCTCTTGTTCTAATAACTGTTATTTTCCTTTTCTTTTTTGAAGGTCCTAAACCTTACCTATTAGTATAATCTGATTCTGAAGCTCTCTTCTCTTCTGTGTGTTTGTGTTAAATATTAAGTATTTGTAACATTTTGGAATAAACTTAAAACAAAAAGAAACGCTAATTTTTCCATCAACACCGGTGTTAGCTGTGAATGATGAGGGTCTATCCATTACCATGGAGAATATATGCTCACTGGTTGGAGGGCAGGACAGGAAGTGCTGGGCATCATTGGCCTTGTCTGGCCAGACTACTGATTTGTGTGTCCAGTATGCCAAGGGATCTGTGGCCATGGCCTCAATGGGTTCCTCAGAATAGCATGTCGCCGAAATGCATCCAGGAGTCTGACTTGTGACAGGCTGATCTTTGCTACTTATCATTGACGCTACGGCTTCTGTCAAAGATTTTCCTTTGTGTGGGTTCATGGGCTACAGGCATAAAGTTGGGAGTGGTAGCTGCTACTATTTTCTGGCATATCTATTCTTTCTCCTGCTGTTATCACCACCACCCCCTGCTTCCCTTTTCGCCCCCCTGAATCAACAGTTTCTTCTTGGAAGAAGACTTTGATCAAGGTGGAAAATTTTCTCAATGCAAAATGAGCTTCGAAGAAAAAATTCTTATAGGCAAATTATTTTCTTCTCTACTTTAGTTATAATGTATTTTGACTTTTCTGTACAGTTAGTAGGTCAGGAAAGTGGTTACAAAGAAATTATTTCTCTGTCTCTCTGATTATGAGATAGATGCAGTAAACTGGGATACTGCTCTTTATCCTCCATCCCTCTCCCCTACAATGCACCTTTCTAGGGTGCATTGTGAGTGCAGTGCCCACCTGCTATCTGCGCTCAAAAACTAGCAAGCTAAGTATTTATAAGCACTGGCAAACTGTAAACATACTCTTCTCTAGCCTCCCTTTCACTTTGTGGTTCCTATGCCCCAGAAAGATACTTTCCCTTCAAGACCAACCAGCAACCTTCACAAAATTCAAGAGAGAGACAGTAGCAGTTTTGTCTGCTTGCAACAAAAACACCCTGCTGTCTGCATAATTTTTTTCTTCCTTTTTTTTGTTTTCACAAGCCGCTCAGCCCTCCAACCCAATCGGGGTTGTGGGAGGGGCCAGCAGCCACAAGAGCAGCCGCCGACGGCGGGAACCAGCGTGCCTCCATCTTCGGCTCCCCCGATCGGGGTAGAGCACTGAGCGGGCCGTCCTCACAAGCCGCTCAGCCCTCCAACCCAATCGGGGTTGTGGGAGGGGCCAGCAGCCACAAGAGCAGCCGCCGACGGCGGGAACCAGCGTGCCTCCATCTTCGGCTCCCCCGATCGGGGTAGAGCACTGAGCGCGTCCTCACAAGCCGCTCAGCCCTCCAACCCAATCGGGGTTGTGGGAGGGGCCAGCAGCCACAAGAGCAGCCACCGACGGCGGGAACCAGCGTGCCTCCATCTTCGGCTCCCCCGATCGGGGTAGAGCACTGAGCGGGCCGTCCTCACAAGCCGCTCAGCCCTCCAACCCAAGCGGGGTTGTGGGAGGGGCCAGCAGCAACAATAGCAGCCGCCGACGGCGGAACCAGCGTGCCTCCATCTTCGGCTCCCCCGATCGGGGTAGAGCACTGAGCGGGCCGTCCTCACAAGCCGCTCAGCCCTCCACCCCAATCGGGGTTGTGGGAGGGGCCAGCAGCCACAAGAGCAGCCGCCGACAGGCGGGCCCGCGCCTGTCGGGCCCGCGCCTGAGGGCCTCGCCAGAGGGCCCTTTGGCGTGGCCCTTAGGCGGGACACTAGTAGAAGCACCCACAACCTGCAAATAGCAACTGCAAGCAACAGAACTCAACCGACCCACAGCAGCTAACCGAAAGCTCCCAATCTAATCCTCTCATGCAACCACAATCTACATGATCACAGCACCATCCTATTCACGGTACAGACTATTTGCATTACTCATCTGTTAAACCAACATATGACTATCTCTCAACAGTTATCATTTAGAAATCACTCCTTGCTGTAATACCTTCTTGTATAACCTGTATACCATTGTAATATGATCCTCAGCAGGTCCAGATATCCAGACCTTAAAGTTTAGCCCACTGTATTTAAACATATATCTGCTTACTACCTTTTGTGCCTGTACTCAAATCGCATACCAACCCTATCATTCTGCAACACTACCTACTGTATGTTCATAGCTAGCAATAGCCTACCTACTGCATTATGTAAGTGTTTTACTCACTGTGTTGCATTCTCACAACTGCTCAGACTACCACTGATACCTCTCAGATTGTCTTACAAGATACCCTTATATACCATAGCAAAAAGTTCAGCCTGAAGACATCCCTCAGAAACCCGCTACCCCAAATTCAACAGCAAGTTAAAATGTCTCCCACTATCACGGCCTCAATCAGCATCCTACTTCTCGTTCTAGGATGGATAACCGAATCCCTGGCATTATCACACGCACCACAGCAAATTCCAATCCTACAAAGACACACTCATAGACGGGCTGAAGCCCCATATCCTCCCTTAAGAGTTGATACGCACCCCGACATTCACACCTATTACACATAGCTCTCCAAAATACCAAGAAAAACCAAGCAACTAGAACCCCTCAAGCACTAAACTGTGCTCTCATCAATGCTCGGTCAGTCCGTAAGAAATGGCCAATCGTTACTGATTTAATATCTGCTTATAACCTGGATATCCTCATGATAACTGAAACCTGGTTATCTGATACAGATAACATAATCATCAACCAACTCATACCCGACAACTTCTCCATCCACTCCCGCCATAGAGAGAATAAAAGAGGAGGAGGAGCCCTCATACTAACAAGGACCGACCTGCAGTTTTGCACAATAAACTCTACAAGCTCAAACAACCTAGACATTCTTACCATCGCCAATGATCAGTGTTCCATCAATCTTCTTTATAGAGCACCCTCACCCTCCTCTGATGATCTTCCCAACATATTAGACTTAGCAGCCAACTCGGTCCAACACACCAAACCAAATTGGTTACTAGGAGACTTTAATCTCCCCTCTCTGCACTCCAGCCATGCCTCAGCCCTCCTAGAAGCAATGGATGAACTAGGATACAGGCAATTAATCAGAAGTCCCACCCATACAAAAGGGAACACCCTTGACATGATTTTTGCTCCCCTATCAGCATGTGAATCAAACAACTCCAGCCATGCCTCAGCCCTCCTAGAAGCAATGGATGAACTAGGATACAGGCAATTAATCAGAAGTCCCACCCATACAAAAGGGAACACCCTTGACATGATTTTTGCTCCCCTATCAGCATATGAATCAAACAACGATCTTGTAACAGCACTGATACCAGTACCATGGTCAGATCACAAATTAATTAACTTCATCATTCCCTTAAACTCCAACACCCCCGTAACAGATCCTCTAACAACCCACAAAACAACATCTCGAAGTTTCCAAACTTTCAACAAAGAACTCATACTTGCACAAACCAACCCTCTCTACCATGACTCTACTGTCAGTCTTGATAACCTGATTGCATCATGGAACAACAACCTCAGCTCTATTGCACAAAAATCACACGATAGCAAGACCGCAAGCAACAGAAAACATACACCATGGTTCTCTCCTGATGCGGACCTCCCTTTTATACCTTCGAAAACTCGAGAAACGATGGCGTCGATCGCTGCACAGATGACCAGACAGCCTACAACATACAACTTGCGGCCCACAGAAAAACTGTCCTGACAAGAATGAAACAATTCCACACTGATTCACTCAAAAGATCCCTAAACAAACCACGGGATCTTTTCAGCTTAGTCAAATCCTATCGAAGAACCGTCACCATGTCCTCCTGAGGAGATCCACCCACAAGCCTTCGCGGACCATCTACAATCTAAACTATTACAAACAAACAAACATCACTGCCTTCAAGCCTCAAGACACCACCTGCCTAAACTATCTCTCAATGTTTTCCACACCACCCAAGAAACATGTGGAAGATACATTGCCGCCATCAACACTACCACTGCTCATACTGACCCTTGTCCAGCTTACTGGATAAAAAATATACGCAGTGATATCAGTCCATAATCACAAGAATGATAAGACTATCGTTCACAACTGGATCCTTCCCCTCAGCACTCAAACAAACATCAATTAGACCACTTCTAAAAAACCCCAAGCTTGACCTAGTAAAGTGGAATCGTACAGACCATAGCTAGCATACCATTTCTAGCTAAAATATTTGAAAAGGAAGCACAACGACAAATACAAGACCATATCGACACTGCATCCCCACTAGACCCTCATCAACATGGCTTCAGGGAGTTCCATGGCGTGGAAACCCTTCTATCTCCCTTCTCAATAATATCATCACATGTATTGACAACATCCACCAAGGTTGTGTACTTATATTCATAGACATAGCTGCAGCCTTCGATTCGGTACACCACGGCCTGCTCATAGAACGCCTAAAAGAAAAAGGCATTAATGGCCTCGCCCTTGATTGGTGCAAATCATACCTTGAAGGAAGATGGCAACAAGTAAGATCAAGATCAACAAAATCGGAGCCTTCCACCAAGATCAGGGTGTTCCTCAAGGCTCATCATTATCATCTCTCATGTTTAACATTTACGTACAACCTGTCTGCAACATCATCAGATCTTTCAATGTCCAATGTCAGATATACGCCGATGATATCCTTCTTTACATGCCATTCTCCACAAAGCAAATGGACATTCACCTCTCATTGAATGTTTTGATGCAGTATCAGAATGGTTTCTATCTCAAACCTCCGTATTCAACATAAGAAAACGGAGGTACTCTTCATCACAAGAAATCCGAATTTTACCCCACCACCTCACTAAAAGTGAAGAAGCTGAACTCCAAACAAAGTCTACAATTCGATACTTAGGAGTACTCTAGATCAACACTTGGACATGAAGCTTCACATATCCTACATTGTCAGAGCCGTATATTTCAAGATCCGGACACTCAAACACCTCAGATCTTTATTGGACCCAAGTGACTTCCGGACTGTATACCAAGCTCTTATCCTACCCCACTTTGATTTCGCCAACGCCATTTTCCAAGGCCTCCCACAGTCTACTCTGAACCCCCTTCAACTAGCCATGAACGCCGCTGCTAGAGTTCTTTCTGGAGCATCGAGATTTGACCACATCACACCCATCTTAATTCAACTCCACTGGCTCCCAACACACGGAAAGATACTATTCAAGACTCGACGCTTACCTTTAAAGCCATCAACGGCATAAACCGCTTCACAACTAGTGGATCTAATTCAGCCCACCCCACCTAACAGATCCAGAAGATCCACATCAGCAAACACTCTAACTATCCCAAGTGCATCAACAAAATCACACTAACAACGTCAAACAGGGCTTTCAGTCTTTATGCTCCCAAGTGTTGGAACATATTACCACCCGCAATCCGAGCCATCACCGATCTCACACAATTCAGGAAAGCACTAAAACATTACTTATTTATACAACATTACCAGATCAACCATACTCCCATAGCCACATCTTCCTTCCAGAAACCTCCACATATTAGTCCCTATACTTAATATCTTTCTGTAGGTTCATAACCCACTATGCAAAGCTTACTGCTACATATGTAAATAGTTGATGTGCACGTTTCCCTAAGTTATCCAAGTTGTATTTCCTTGTTCTCTGTAAAACTAACGTTTGTTCATTATGTTTCACTGTTCCATGTAAACCGCGCTGATACTAAATAGTGCGGTATATAAGAAACTAAAATAAATAAAGTGCTATTTTTGGTACAAGTACTACAGCCTCTTACAGGTTGTAATGACATCATCCATGGGATTTTGACAACTCAGGCAGGGATAGGTTGGTTTGACTGCTTGTCATAGCGATTCAACAGATTAGCTGAAGTGCCTCATGCTTCTTGTTTACCCCATCTCCTCCTCACAGAATAGCTCCAGTGTGTCTGTCAGCATGCCTGTTAAGAAAATGAAGGAAATGAATAATGATTTGTCAAAACCCACAATCTGGTGCATTCAGTCACTGTACCCCAGAACTAATCAACAATGGTATGATTCATCACATTTTACCATTAGTTAAAAAATGAATGCACATCCCTTATAGCAAAACACTAGATTCAAAGGACTTGCTGAGCGACACTTTTAATCCAGAGGGGCCAATTAAAAAAGATGGACCAGAAAGAGGAAATGGTAGAATAAGGGCAGAGAAGAAAGAATCTGCACAAAAATCTGCAAAATAAATGCAAGATGGAGAATTTAAACTGTGCTTAAATATTTTGAAGCAAATAAGTTTAGCTTGGCCCCGTACAGTCAGGGACCTGACAGTTTGTATATAGTGTGCGCTTAGGCTTTTTGTTCACAGTTCCTCTTTTGTTTACCCTTAAATTTTCAAATAAAACTGATTGATTAAACATAGCTTTATTTTGTCTTGGATATCTTGGGCAGTCTTCCCCTCCTTCATAAACTGAATTTGCTGTAGTTTTGACTGAAATGTCTCCATAAATTTCATGGGCTCATCCACATCAATTCTGTCTGAAATCCCAAAACTTCTCAAGATTGTTTTTCTGATGATTTCCATCTTTAAAGTCCCTTTTATGTTCAGGAATAATTTTATTGTTTTCCTGTAGTAGTGTTTGAGTATCTTTCAGCAAGGAATATTTTTCCTTTAATACAGAGCTTGAGAAACCCCAGGCACCAGGTCACCATGATGACTGAAAAATCGGACCTGGCGCCTGGGGCTCACAGCACATGTGGGCAGAAGGGCTGCAAATGCGGCTGAGAACAGTGCTTTCTGCTTGTGGGGATCCTATGTCCTGTGGGCAGAAGTAGTGTTACCACCCAGACAGAGCCTGCCAAAAAAAGACTGAATGCAAAAGCTGAAGAAATTTAAAGGGGCGACAGGTTTGATTTGCAGGGGAATGGAGGGTGGGGGTGAGTGCAAGAGGGGAGAGAGTAGGGGAAATGGGGTATGGGAAGGACAACAGGAGAGGGGTTGGAGTGCAGGGGAGAGGGAAGAGTGCAAGTGCTTGGAGGGTGAAGCACGCCACCTCAGCACCACCACACACACCCCACATCTGCAGCAGCGCCGCTGTGCACCCCCTCCCCACACACACACGTAGTTTAAAGGATCAGTGGGGGTGGGGGTAGAGGGAGAGAGAGGAGGAGGAGTGGGGCCTGATTTATTAAATGTTTTCACATAGAAAATGGTAAAACAGTTTTTAAATTAAAAAAGTAACCACGATACACCTTTTGGGTGGGGGCTTGCACTGTGATCCAGGTTTCAGTGTTTGGCCCACAGAGTTTTAGGTTGGCTCCTAGATTACAAGAAAATTTGTCAAGGCTTGCTTTAATACATACTCTCTTGAAATACAGAATATAGCTTTAAGGGAGGCCACCTCTGTTTTAATGTCTTTAGTTACACCAGTGTCCTTTGTTGTAAGTACTATTGCTGTTCCTTCATTGTAAGGAAAATTTCAATTTTTTGCCAGTGCCTATTTTTGTGGTGATCGAAGGGCCTGTTTAGACCTTTTGACACCGCATCACTTTGCAGAAGCTACTTCTGTTTTGTCCAATTTATACCTGATCTTGACAACTCTTAGTAAGGATTTGGAGGAGGGAGCAATTTTACTTGCAGAATTTACTGTTTTCTTTGTGAAAAGCAGGCAATAAGTCATCAGGTATGGCTGACATCACCAACGAAGCTCTGCACGGAATGCTTCCCAGCTTCCAAAGAAAACCTTAGGAGGGTACACCGCACATGTATGCCTTTCCACCTGCTGTAGCACCATCTTCTCCAGTCTTCTTTTTTCTGTAGAGCCCCTAGGATGTGTTCCTGCAGTCTGGAAGAACGTTTTCTTTTCTGGCCCTTGTGGGCTGGCTTTTTTGTCTTTTCTTGCTGCCTGTCATTGGCTTAGTCAGTCTTGCCAACTTAGGTTTCCTTTTTGTTCTTTTTTCTTGCTTTTTAGCATCTTTTACCCCCATTGGGGTGGTTTTCCTCCTGCAGCAGCTCTCTAGTTTTACTTTGCCGAGGTGGTATTTTTTGGCAAGTTTAAGCCAACTACTGGCTTTCAGAAATGCACCAAGTGTGGCAAGACCGCTTTGACCACTGACCGCCACAACTGGTGCTCACAGTTCCTTGGACCCGATTATTAGCCAGCATTCTGCAAGCTTTGCTTGCAGATGACGTGACGAAAACTGAAGGATCCGGAAAAACAGAAGGTGCTCCTCTTTGACTCATCGGATTCGGCATCCTCAGCCCCGACCCGGTCGTCAACGCCTGCCAAAGTTGCTGAGGCATCCAAGGGGAAAGAACTACATGCTTACGAGCAGAGGGGCCCAAGCATCGAGAAGAGACTCTGACAAGCCGTCAACATCGAAGGGTGAGTACAGGAGAAAATCTGGGTGCGGTGGTATCGCAGCCTTTCTCAGCATAATACAGACAGCAGAGTTGATCCCCATTGCCCAGGAGGGCTGCCAGATGTGTCCAATGCACCAGTCTCCACGCAAGGTTTCGATGCCGGTGTCTGCCGCTAAGAACATAAGATATGCCATACTGGGTCAGTCCAAGGTCCATCAAACCCAGTATCCTGTTTCCAACAGTGGCCAATCTAGGTCATACATACCTAGCAGTTTTCCCAAAAGACACAGGTTCCACAATGCTTGTATTGGGTCAAGCATTGATATCCTGGGTTCCTTCTTAATAATGGTTTATGGACCTTTCCTCCAGGAACTTGTCCAAACCTTTTTTAAACCCAGCTACACTAACAGCCTTTACTACATCCTCCGGTAACAAATTCCAGAATTTGATTACACATTGAGTGAAAAAATATTTTCTTTTATTAGTCTTAAATAGTTTACCCTGTAGCTTCATTGCATGTCCCTTAGTCTTTCTATATTCTGATAAGGTAAACAATCGATCTACGTTTACCCGTTCCACTCCGTTCATTAATTTATAGACTTCTATCATATCACCCCTCAGCCGTCTCTTTTCCAGGTTAAAGAGCCCTAACCTTTTTAGCCTTTCTTCATAGGAGTATCCTTCCATCCCCTTTACCATTTTGGTGGCTCTTCTCTGAACCTTTTCTAAAATCGCTATATCCTTTTTAAAAATACGGCGACCAGAATTGCACACAATATTCAAGGTGCGGTCTCACCATGGAACGGTATAGAGGCATTATAATATCTTTTGTTTTATTTTCCATTCCTTTCCTTATGATACCTAGCATTCTATTTGCTCTCTTGGCCGCCGCTACACACTGGGCCGAGGGTTTTAACATGTTATCCACAATGACGCCTAAATCTTTTTCCTGGGTGGTGGTTCCTAATGTGGAACCTTGCATCGTGTAACCATAGTTTGGGTTGTTCTTCCCTAGGTGCATAACCTTGCACTTGTCCACATTAAATTTCATCTGCCATTTTGATGCCCAGTCTTCCAATTTATCAAGATCCTCTTGCAATTTTCCACAATCCTCTTGGGTTTTAACAACTTTAAATAGTTTTGTGTCATCTGCAAATTTGATAACCTCACTCGTTATTCCACTTTCCAGGTCATTTATGAATATGTCAAAAAGCAGCGGACCCAGCACAGATCCCTGGGGTACACCACTATTCACCTTTCTCCATTGGGAAAATTGGCCATTTAGCCCTACCCTCTGCTTTCTATCTTTTAACCAGTTCCTGATCCACTTTTGCCAAAAGTCTCTGATGAGGGACCTTGTCAAAGGCTTTCTGAAAGTCCAGATACACAATATCAACCGACTCACCTTTGTCCACCTGATTATTCACTCCTTCAAAAACATAACAGATTAGTAAGACAAGATCTTCCTTGTCTAAAGCCATGTTGGCTGTCTCCCATTAGGTCATGACTATCTACATGCTGAGTAATTTTATTCTTTATGATGGTTTCTACCATTTTTCCCGGTACTGATGTCAGGCTCACCGGTCTGTAGTTTCCCGAATCACCCCTGGAACCCTTTTTAAAAATTGGTGTTACATTGGCGATCCTCCAATCTTCAGGTATTAGAGATGATTTTAATGATAATTCACAGATTACTAATAGCAGGTTTGCAATCTCATATTTCAGTTCTTTGAACACCCTTGGATGTATACCATCAGGCCCAGGTGATTTGCTACTCTTCAGTTTATCTAATAGTTGTAATACATCTTCCCGATGTATCAATATTTCCTTCAATTCTTCCTCACCTTTAAATGCCACTTCAGTCATGGGTAACATCCCTACATCTTCCTCAGTAAAGACTGAAGCAAAGAATTCATTCAATCTCTCCGCTATCGCCTTGTCGCCTCTTAGTGCTCCTTTAACCCCTTTATCATCTAATGGACTAACTGACTCTCTCACAGGTTTTTTGCTACGAATGTACTTGAAAAGGTCTTTACTTCGCGTTTTTGCTTCCGCAGCAAGCTTCTTCTCAAATTCTCCCTTTGCCTGCCTTATCAATGCCTTGCATTTGACTTGCCAGTGCTTGTGCTGTTTCCAGGTTTCGTCGTTTGGCACTTTTTTTCCATTTCCTGAAAGATGCTTTTTTGGCAACAACAGCCTCTCTGACCTCACCTTTAAACCATGCTGTCAGTTTTTGGACTTCCTTCCACTTTTCTTAAAGCGTGGAATACAGCTGGTCTGGGCTTCCAAGATAGTATTTTTCAACAACAGCCAAGCCTGATGTACGTCTTTAACCTTTGCAACTGCTCCTTTTAGTTTTTTCTTAACTGTTTTCCTCATTTTATCATAGTCTCCCTTTCGAAAGTTAAAAGGTAGTACTGTGGATTTCCTTACTATCCCTCCTCATGCTATGATCACTATTGCCAAGTGGCCCCAACAACCTTATCTCTTGCACTAGATCTGGTGTTCCACTAAGGACTAGGTCTAATATGGCTTCCCCTCTGGTCGGTTCATGAACCAGCTGCTCCAAGAAGCAGTCATTTATTTCATCTAGGAACTTTATCTCCCTAGCATGTCCTGACGTGACACTTACCCAGTCGATACCGGGGTAGTTGAAATCACCCATTATTATTATTGCACTGTAACTTTTGTCTCCATGAATAGGTTCCTTAACTACTTGAGAGAGACATTTGGTAAGAATTTCAGTATCCCTGTACTTCTAGTTGGTTATACAGCTGACACATTCAAAGTTGCTCAATTACCACTGGATGGCCTTTATCCTGTTTACATCTACCGTGATGATGGCCTGTAAATTGCAAATGCAATGCAATATGTGCATTTGAGTCAGTGTTATAATTACATTTATATAAATACTTTGATCTGCAAGCTTTAATTTAAATTGTGTTAAGTCTCTATCACAAAAATAAATATGAATCATAAATCACACATCACTTGTCTAAGAATTTGGATATACCAGATCTCACCAATTATAACTTCACCAACTGCTAGTTTAACATTCAATGTAAACTACTTTATATTTAGTAATGTAATAGTATGTTTCTATATTGACTTATTGAATCATTATTAACCTAGTTTCCAAAGAAAGAGGCTTACAGTATGTGATCACTTGTCTTTATGTCTGTGTGTGTCAGTCCCCTGCTAATAACTTTTCTAGTCAGTGTGCTATTGACATTAAATTTTCAGAAAATGACGAGGTGGGGAGGGGAGTAGATGCTAAGAAGAGTTGGACATGGATTTTTTATTCTGTATTTATTGGATACACATGCTAATTGTCATTTGCTAATTAATCTTTTGTTTGACATCTATTCTGCATCTGATCCATACCATTTCTTCAATCTGTATCATGTGGTACACAGGGATCCATGCATTCCACAAGATTAAGTGTACGGCAACACCGCCTAGTAACCTTTTAGTTTCTGTTTGATCACCAGATTTTCAGGGAACATTAGGACATCCATTGGGATCCTGATAGGCATTAATTTGGATTTGCTTCTTCAACAAGTACAGAATGTACACACAACTATACCTAATGAGTCTGGGTTTTTATGCAATGCACAACAAATATTCAACATGTCAGGGTTTTTTTGAGAATTATGGAGGATATTTTGGGTGATAAGCCACATATTCATGAATATGCACATGAAGTTAGGTACGTAATAGCCACTTGGTTTTGCATCTGATTTATATCAAATTTTCTGAAGATCGAGAAGAGAGGGCAAGAAGAGTCACATGGGTATTTTTTCTGGATTTACGGAGATATGTATTGCTGAATAGCTGCATTAGTTTTATGTGTAACTTCTAGTTTTAATAAATGTATGTGATATATGCATTTTAATCAGCTGCTGCTTTTCTCTCAACAGAAACATACAAAGCTTTTGACTCCAGAGTAATTGAAGTAAGTGTAAGATCAGCAGTAGTTTTGTTCTTTCTGTACATACTTTTACTGTGTCTGTTTTTTGATTGTGTGTGAATTGATTAAGCAAAGCAGAAGCTAAACTGCATTTCCAGAGAAAATAGAATAGTTTGGACTTTGAGTAAAATGCCTCATTTTTTTCTATCTAGGTAAGATGTTTTTCTGAGTGATATGCTAATTCAAAAGATACATTTGACATAGAATTTTATTTTTAAGTTGGTTCGATAAAATTGTTTTGTTTCACAGATCTCATACAGACCAATTTTGCCCCTTATAGAACCATTAAATTTTCTGTACTGTTTTTCTAGTTTGGTCAGGTACCTCCTCATATCTGTTTTATTTTAAAAGTTAATTTAATTAGGCTGCAAGTGGAAGGCTGAAGTGGGCGTGAGACATGAGTAAGTTTTCCCAGTCAGTTTAATGTTAAACTTAAAGCTCTAAAGATGTTACAGTGGGAGATCATCTTGCATCCAGGGATTACCGGATGGTACGGTTCAGTATTAGGACTAGGACTGATGAAATCTAAGGCCCTTGCTTTTGAATGGATTTCATCAGCCCTAGTCCTAATACTGAACCATACCATCCGGTGATCCCTGAATGCAAGATGACTTTAGGAAAACTAACTTTGCCAAGATGGGACAATACCTCAAAGAGTCATTAGTGGAATGGGAACAGCTGGGGGATGTAGAAAAACTGTGGACAAAACTGAAAAGGGATATTCTAAGGGCAGCAAACCTTTTCATTAGAGAGGTAAGTAAAAGGAGGCTGCTATGGTTCTCAAAAGAAGTAGCTGAAAAGGTGAAGAAAAAGGAGGCTTTCATGAAATACAAGAGATCACAGAGGAAGACAGGCATCTATATTTGGAAAAACTTAGAGAAGCTAGCAAGGTAGTCAGGAAAGCAAAGGTACAAAAAGAAGAAGAAATAGCCAATGCAATAAAATGCAGGGATTAAACATTTTTCAGATATGTTAGAGGAGGAAGGGCAAAAGTGGTATTGTCAGACTCGAAGGTGCAGGGGAGGAATATGCAGAAACTGATGAGGATAAAGCAGAATTGCTGAACAAATATTTCCTTCTCGTTTCTCTGGGCCAGTCCAGGTAACGATAGGGTTGTCAATCCCCTTCAGCAGCTGAGGACTGTAAATCAAAAGTTTTGCTAACAGCTTAAACCACTCCCCCTTGCTGCACTGCTTCAGTCTTACAGTCCTCAGCAGCTGAACTGGATGTAGGTCTGTGCCTCTCCCTACTAAACGACTGGGTAGTTCGGTGGATGAGCATAATTTATTAGCAGATTAGCTCTGGCTGAGCTGAGACTTTGCTATATTTCCCTAACACAGCTGCTCTGATCTGATTACATGCAACCAGGAGAGCTGGAGCTGCGGATTGAAGCAGTGTGAGAGGCAGAGCCTGCCTCGCGTTAGCCGGTCTCTGTAGGGTGAAGGAGGTTTGGCCTGGGAGCCCCAGGATCCACCCGTCCTTGCAGGGAATCGTGTTCTCCGTCTCCCGCTAGCTGCGGGGCAGTGGAGGCACGACCAGGGGCACTACCCTCAGGTACGGGGTTTCGGAGTGCAGCGGATTGCGTTGCCGGTGTACTTTTTCGTGACGGGGTGTCATTGTAGGGCATAGGCTCAGCAGCAGCGTGTTCGGGGGTGGACGGCTGGTCGGCGGTTCGCGATTCCGGTCAGCGGCGTTTTCGTTTACCGGCTAGCGGTTCCGGTCCCCGTTGTTTAGGCGGTTTCACTGCTTGATATGGAAGGCAAGTCGGGGCATAAAGAGGGGGACAAGCCACAGGTTGCCTCGGAAAAGGCGGGAACGGCGGCCATTTTGGTGGAGCTGGCCGTTTCTCCCGCGGCTCAGGTTAAGCATGTCAAAAGAAAATCCAAAGCGCATAAGGATGCTCCTGCGCCGGTGAACACTGCACCAGCCTTTCCTGAGGCTCAGGGAGAGCTTTCTGCGTTGTTTTCGCCTGACTTTATTTTGGCCTTGCATAAGGCCTATTTGCTGAAGGCATCACAGGTACTTAGTCCCTCACTAGCTGCTTCTACTGGGGACAGTTTAAAGCCTGAAGTGGCTGCAGTGGATCCGGGGGAGGGTCCTTCCCAGAAGGTGGCCTCAGTAGGAGCTGGATTAGACAGCGCAGAGCCGCACCTCTCGATGCCTCTGGGATTGGAGGATGGGGAAATCATTTCAGAGGCAGGTATTGACTCTTGGCCCATAGAGCTTGAGGAAGGCGAACTGACTCCAGGTAAGGACCCTAATGTCTTTAGGGTGTTCCGTAAGGAGGAACTGGGGGCTCTTATTGCGCAGTCCTTGGCCGCTCTGAATATTGTTGTGCCCTTGGTGCCACAGGAGCCATTGGAGGATCCCTTGTTACAGGGATTTAAAACAGAGCAGCGCTGTTTTCCAGTTCACCGGGTGATAAAGCAGATGGTGGAGTCTGAGTGGGAGTTCCCGGAGGCTGCGCTTAGGGGAGCTCGCGCTCTGGGTCGTCTATATCCGATTCCACTGGAGGAGAGAGACTTATTGAAAATGCCTAAGGTGGATGCCTTAGTCTCAGCGGTGACAAAGAAGACGACGATACCCGTAGAAGGGGGAGCGGCGCTTAAGGACCTGCAGGATCGTAAGCTTGAGGTGCTCTTGAAGCAGGCCTTTGATTCTAGTGCACTAGCGTTGCAGACATCCATTTGTGGAACATATGTGTCCAGAGCTTCGATCCATTGGCTCCAAGGGGAGTCGGCTGCGGAGTCGCCAGAATGTTCATCCGCTGATGGAGCTAAGTTGGAGTCGGCCGCAGCTTACCTTGCGGATGCTTTCTATGATTTGGTTAGGATCTCTGCAAAATCCATGGCTTCGGTGATTGCGGCCAGGCGTTTCCTTTGGCTAAGGAACTGGGCAGCTGACGCTTCTTCAAAGTCCAGACTCAGCAAGCTCCCCTACAAAGGCAAGCTGCGTTTTGGGGAAGCCTTGGAGAAGATCGTAAAAGATCTTGGGGACTCCAAGGGGGGTCGTTTGCCGGAGGACCGTCCTAAGACGCCTAGAGCAAGCATGGTGCCTAAGGGGCCAGGTCGAGATTCTCGCCGGTTCAGGGGGGCACGTTTTGCTCCCTATCCGAAGTCTCGTTTTGGCCCTCGCAATCAATCCTTTCGAGGGGCTAGGGGCTTCGTCAGAGGTTATTTCAGTGCTCAGCAGGGGGCAGCAAAGAAACCTCAATGAAGGTCCGCTGGTCCAGGTGGAGAGACCTGTGGGGGGTCGCTTGCAGGGGTTTCTCTCTGCCTGGGCCGCAATTATGTCAGACCAATGGGTGCTAGAAATCATTCGAGAGGGGTATGCGTTGGAGTTTGCTCACCCGTTACGAGAGGCCTTCATGGTGTCTCCCGGGGGAACAGGACAGAAAAGGCAGGCTATAAATGATACGCTTCAGCGGTTATTACAACTGCAGGCAGTGGTGCTGGTGCCCCAAGACCAGTGCGGACTAGGTCGATACTCGATTTATTTCGTAGTTCCCAAGAAAGAGGGTTCTTTTCGTCCTGTTCTCGATCTCAAGCATGTAAACCGCTCGTTAAAGGTAATGCATTTTCGGATGGAAACGCTCAGATCCGTTATTCGGGCAGTGCGGCAAGGGGAATTCCTCTCGTCCATAGATTGCACAGAAGCTTATCTGCACATTCCAATCCGACCAGATCATCAGCGTTTTTTGAGATTTGCGGTGCCCAAAGGCCATTTTCAGTTTTGAGCATTGCCGTTCGGCTTAGCAACGGCTCCTCGGACGTTCACGAAGGTTATGGTAGTAGTAGCAGCGTCATTGCGCAAGGAAGGTATTTGCGTTCACCCTTATCTAGACGATTGGTTGATCAGAGCAGCGTCTTGCCCAGATGCGATAGCAGCGACTGCACGAGAGGTACAGGTTCTCGAGCAGCTCGGTTGGGTAGTCAACCGTTCGAAGAGTCAGCTGCACCCGGGTCATCAGCTTACTTACCTAGGAGCATTGTTCGACACGAAAGTGGGATCGGTGCGTCTACCCGAGAACAGGGTGTTGAAGATCTTGCTTCAGGTGCAGGCCTTCTTGAAACTGATGGCTCTGTCGCCATGGCGATACCTGCAGCTCTTAGGGTCCATGGCGGCGACTCTAGAGCTGGTTCCTTGGACCAGGGCGCATATGCGACCTCTGCAACAAGCCTTGTTGTCCAGGTGGTCTCCTCAGCTTCAGCCTCTCTCTCAAAAGTTGGTTTGTCCAGAGATAATGCGGCTCAGCCTGCAGTGGTGGTTAGACGCCAATCATTTACGAGCAGGGGTTCCGTTGGAAGAGCCAAATTGGGTGTTGCTCACCACGGACGCCAGCTTATCAGGCTGGGGAGCTCATTGTCAGGCTCAAGTGGCGCAGGGGCTATGGTCCCTGACGGAAAGCTCGTGGTCGATCAATCGGTTGGAGCTCAGAGTGGTACATTTGGCGCTAGAGTGCTTCCAGCCCTCGATCGAGGGCAGAGCGGTCCGAGTGTTCTCCGACAATGTGGCAACGGTCTCATATATCAATCAGCAGGGCGGGACAGGCAGTGCCATCTTGCTGGAGGAGTCAACAACTAATGAGTTGGGCGGAAAGTCATCTCCTGGCCTTGTCGGCGGCTCATGTGGCAGGGAAAGACAATGTACAAGCGGATTTTCTCAGTCGCCATCTTCTAGATCCGGGAGAGTGGGAACTGAATGCAGCGATATTTCATGGCCTTACCCAGCGCTGGGGGCAGCCAGCGATGGATCTCATGGCTACTCTTTCCAATGCCAAGGCATCTCGTTTTTACAGCAGATGCAGGGAGCGAATGTCGGAGGGTCTCGATGCTCTCGTTCAGGTCTGGCTGGAGGATCTCCTGCTGTATGTGTTTTCTCCGTGGCCTATGATCGGTCGTGTAGTCCAACGCATTGCGGACCACAAGGGGAGAGTTATTCTCATCCCGCCGGATTGGCCCAGGAGGCCATGGTATGCGGATCTGGTTCGGCTTCTGGTGGATTCGCCGTGGCGCCTACCGGTTTGTTGCAAACTGTTGAATCAAGATCCGATTTTAATGCCTCAGGTGGATCGCTTCTTGCTTACGGCTTGGCTCTTGAAAGGGAAAGGCTGAGGCACAAAGGGTACTCGGCTTCAGTGATAACCACTATGCTGAGTTCGAGAAGAAGGTCTACTTTGTTGGCCTATGTCCGCATCTGGTGCATGTTCGAGTCTTGGTGTTCAAAGCGTAGCATTCGTCCATTTTCGGTGGCAGTCTCCCACATCATATCGTTTCTTCAGAACGGTCTAGATAAGGGGTTGGCGCTGAACACGCTCAAAGTGCATTTAGCGGCCTTAGCCTGCTATAGAGGTGCAGTGCGCGGTCGTCGATTGACTGCGCATGGAGATATCTGACGGTTTTTCCAGGCAGCTGGAATTCTCAAGCCTCCGTTGTGCCAGGTAGTGCCGGCTTGGGATTTGAACATTGTTCTAGAGGCTTTAACACAGCCTCCGTTTACGTCGCCGTTGTCCGGTGGGGTTGAAGGAATTATCCTGGAAAACGGCGTTTCTGGTCGCTCTATGTTCAGCGAGAAGAATTTCAGATTTGCCAGCACTGTCGTGTAGAGAGCCTTACCTGCAGTTTTTGGCGGAAAAGGTGATCCTGCGTCCGGTACCCTCTTTTCTTCCTAAAGTAGTTTCTGCTTTTCATGTAAATCAGTCGGTGTCGTTGCCGGTGTTTTCTAACCTCACGGGCTTTCCGATGGATGGTGCACTCAAAAGCTTGGATCTCGGCAGAGTGTTGAAGTACCTCAAGGCTTCTAAGATTTTTCATAAATCAGATCGATTGTTTGTTCTTTTCGGAGGGCCACGTAAAGGAATGGTGGCATCAAAAGCGACCATTTCCAGATGGGTAAAGCAGGCCATAGCATCGGCGTATGAGGCCAGGGGTAGGTCACCGCCCGAGGGTCTCAAAGCACATTCTACACGGGGTCAGGCAGCGTCCTGGGCAGAATATGCCGCAGTTCCTCCAGTGGATATTTGTAGAGCCACCACCTGGTCTTCATTGCATACTTTTACGAGACACTACAGGTTGGATGTTCAGGCCAGGGAGGATGCGAGGGTTGGAGCGGCTGCTATTATCGCAGGGCTCGCCGGTCCCTCCCAACTTTAGGTACTGCTTTGGTACTGCCCTATCGTTCCCTGGACTGGCCCGGAGAAACGAGAAGGAAGGAGAAATTAGGTCTTACCTGCTAATTGTCTTTCCTTGAGTTTTCTCCGGGCCAGTCCAGGGCCCACCCAGGTTTCTTTTTACCTATGCTCAGCCAACATGTTTTTGGGTAAGGCACGCTACATGTCCCTGAATTCTACATGATCTTTAAGAGCGGGACTTCTGGTTGGCGTGGATATTGGGGCTCCCTCGGTTGGCCACGAGGGGGGTTTTAGGGAAAAAAAATTACAATTTTGCGGTCGGTTTCTTAGGGCATCTGTGCGCTTTTTGTCCTGGGAAATGTGCATAGTTCTCAGTAGTTGGGTTTGTTATTTTTTAGTTTCACAGTTACGTTATTAGCTGCTTTGGCAATAGGAGTCTGGAGCAGTGCAGCAAGGGGGAGTGGCTTAAGCTGTTAGCAAAACTTTTGATTTACAGTCCTCAGCTGCTGAAGGGGATTGACAACCCTATCGTTCCCTGGACTGGCCCGGAGAAAACTCAAGGAAAGACAATTAGCAGGTAAGACCTAATTTCTCCTTCTGTTCTGTGTTCACAGATGAAGGATCAGGAGCAGGACCTCAGAAAATACCCCAAACAGGAACAGAAGCGATGGGGATCGCAAACTATTTTCAGGAGACTCTTCGTGAGGAGCTAGCTAAACTAAAAGTAGACAAAGCCATGGGTCCAGATGGGAAACATCCAAGAATACTGAGGGAACTTGGGGACGCTCTAGTGGCTCCACTGTCTGACCTTTTCAATGCCTCTTTGGAGTTGGGAATGGTGCCAGAGGATTGAAGAAAGGCACATGTGGTCCTTTTACACAAAAGCGGAAGTAAGGATGATATTGAGAACTACAGGCCAGTTAGTCTAACCTCTGTGGTTAGTAAATTATTGGAAAGGCTACTAAAAGAGAGAATAGTGAGGTTTCTGGAGTCCAATGGATTGCAGAAACCGAGGCAGCATGGATTCACCAGAGGCAGGTCTTGTCAGACAAATCTGATAGATTTTTTTGACTGGGTGATCAGGGAGTTGGACTGAGGGAGAGCCCTAGATGTTGTGTATTTAGATTTCAGTAAAGCCTTTGACACCATTCCCTAGGGATGGACTCTAAAGTTACTGATAGGTTTAGAAATTGGTTGAGTGGGAGATGACAAAGGGTACAGGTAAATGGAGCTCACTCTGAGGAGAAGGATTTATCAGTGGTATGTGGCAGGAATCTGTCTTTGTTCCGATTCTTTTTAACATGTGTTAGTGATATTGCGGAAGAGCTTTCGGGTAAGGTTTGCTAGTTTGTGGATGATACCAAAATCTGCAGTAGAGTAGACACCCAGGAAGGAGTAGATAACATGAGGAGGGATCTAGTTAAGCTTGGTCTAGAATTTGGCTGCTGAAGTTTAATGCTAAAAAATGCAGGGTCATGCATTTGGGCTGCAAAAAATACAAAGGAGCAGTACAGTGTAGGGGGTGAGGTTCTTCTGTCCACAAAAGAAGAGTGGGACCTGGGCATAATTGAGTCTAGACGATCTTAAAAGTAGCTGAACAGGTAGAAAAGGCAACTGTGAGTACCAGAAGGATTCTTGGATGTATAAGAGGAATGGCCAGCAGAAAAAAGGAGGTGATAATGCCTTTGTGAAAGTCTCTGGTGCAGCCTCATTTGGAGTATTGTGTGCAGTTCTGGAGATCGCACTTTCAAAAGGATATAAACAGGTTGGAGTCAATGCAGAGGGTTGCTACTAAAATGGTTAGTGGTCTTCATTATGTAGCAAATGGGAACAGACTTAAAGATCTTAATATATATACGAGTACTTATGAGGAAAGGCGGGATAGGGGTGATATGATTTATTTATTTATATACCGTCTTTCTGCTATTCAAGGCGTGTACAGATAACAAAACAGATAACAGTGCAGAAGTGCAACTGTTGTACAGAGAACAAGAACATTTAAATACCTCCGTGGCATAAATGCACAGGAAGGTCTCTTTCAATTGAAGGCAAGCTCTGCTACGAGGGGACATAAGATGAGAGTGAACATGAGTAATATGCGGAAATATTTCTTTACGGAAAGAGTGGTAGATGCGTGGAATAGTCTCCCAGTGGAGGTGGTGGACACGAGGACAGTATCTGAATTAAAAAAAAAAGCATGGGACAAACAGACGATTTCTAAAGGTAAAAAAGGGCACTATTGTAGTTGATATGGAAGGGCAGACTAGATAGGCCATGTGGTCTTTTTCTGCCGTCATGTTTCTAAGAGGAAACAGATGCCTGAGCAGGCTGCCTGGCATTCTCTGTCAATCATTTTACTGAAACTTTGTCTTTTACTTTAATGATTCATTCTTAAAATATGAATGAATGAAATTTGTTTCACATATATCCTTCAAGCTATTTCTCCAGTAGGAAGTGCTGTTGTGTATTAGATTTTCTCTGCATAGATCCCTAAAAACATAATTTCCATATTGTCCGTCCAGTCCAGCCCAGATGCATGGGTTTATGCCCTATCACCAGCAGATGGAGACTGAGAACACTGGTTTTGATGATGTCACCTCATAAAGGTCCTGTGCATCTTTGAACACTCTAGTATTTTCTCAGTCTCCAGCAGATGGTGATGAGCTTCTGTGCAGTCTGTGCTCTACTGTAGACGGATTTAAAAAAAAACAGATAAGAGAGGAAGAAAAGAGGAGTTGGTGTGTGGCTGTATATTGGAGCCAGAGCTGTTTAGTCAGCTTGGGCAGTCATTGGGGTGCAGAACTCTGTGGTCCAATTCCCTCCCCCCTTAGTCCTTCACCTCATGGATTTAGTTGCCTTCCTTGGGATCTAGAGATCCACAGTTCCTGCTCCCCAACCTGTGGGAGGGGGCCCGGGAACTTCTGCCTGTTAGAGCCTCGTCCTCTCAGCTTTAAAGTTAAAAAAAAGAAAAGGGGCCTGAAAAGAAAGCCTGCTGGATCATTGATGTGGTCAGTTCAGTTACTGGGAGTGTGCGGTGAGCAATTCCAGTGGTCGGCAGAGACGTGACGTGAGAGGGGCCCGAGTCTTGGATATTAGAATGCGATTGAAACATTGATGATATTAGGCAGTGCAGGCTGTGTGGCCTGTGGCATCCGCCGCAATTCGCTATCGGCAACAGAGTTCTGCTGTATATGAGAACGAGGGGCGCACCACAGAAGCACTCCTAAGGGGGATGGCTCCGGAGGTGGAGGCACGCCTGGAAACACAGACCGATGCAGGGTATGAGCTAATTTCTCTGCAGCTGTGGTTACCAGTGGTTTTGGAGGGAAGTGTGGCAGCACAGTTGGAGGTATGGGAGTGCTCGTGGAGCCACAAGGGAACTACTGCACCTCTGAGAGACCAGTGACTGGGGTCGGCAGACCCCAGGGAGGAGCTGAAGAGTTCTGGAATCCCATTCTGTCCTGAATTTGTGCTGCTTTTACACAAGTCCTATTACAGCCCGGGTGATATCCCTGCTCCAGCATCTGGAGTGGGTGATCAATTTCAACAAGAGCACCTTGGAGCCCACTCAGGATCTGATGTGTCTGGGAGCTCGATTCCAGACCAAGGTGGGTTTGGTCTCTCTCCCTCCATAATGCACCCATAAGATTCAGATCCAAGTCTGGAGCTTTTGCCAGATGCACTTTCCCCTGGCATGGCACTACCTGCAACTCTTCGGGTCCACGGCAGAGACGTTGGATCTGGTTCCATGGGCCAGAGCACATGAGGCCTCTGCAAAAGGCCTTATTGGCCCAATGGTCACTGCAGAAACATTCACTATGGAAGAGGTTGAGGTGCCCACAGGAGTCAAAGACGAGCTTGCGCTGGTGGTTGGCCACAGTCCAGCAGCATTCCCACTGCGAGCTTGAGTTGCCCGAGTGGGTGGTGGTAAGCACAGATGCCAGTCTTTACGACTGGGGGGGCACATTGCCAGTCCCAAGTAGCTCAAGGCCAGTGGTCTCTGGAGGAGAGCAAATGGTCCATAAATCTCCTGGAGATGCGAGCGGTGTATCTGGTTCTACAGGTTTTGTTTTGTTTTTTTTCAAGCCACTGGTTTTGGCGCAAGGCAGTGCAAGTCTTTTTGGACAATGCAGCCATGGTGCTGTATCTCAATCGGCAGGGTGGCACAGGAAGTGGAAGCTTGGCAGACAAAGTGGCTCCTCTCCTTTGGTGAGTTGAGATCCATCTTCTAGCATTGTCAGTGGATCAAGTGACCGGGACGAAAATGTACAAGCTGACTTTCTCAGTTGTCATTACCCGAACCCAGGAGAGTGGTCACTGGAGGATTTGGTGTTCCAGAGCATAGTGCGCCGGTAGGGGGAGGTGGTCATGGACTGATGGAGTCTGCTTCCAACGCTAAGGCAGGGTGGTTCTACAGTTGCAGGTGAGAGAGGATGTCAGAGGGCCTGGATGCTCTGGCTCAGTAATGGCTGATGAATGCTCTTCTTTTTTTTTTTTTTTCATTGAATTTTTCAGTCTAAACAGAAAACCAAAAATGTTACAAGGACAATCCCATTAACAAACTGAGGAAAATAAAGAATTATATCATTTATATTGAAGAAATCAAACTTGATATAGACCACATCATGGAAATCACGCTGGCATTAATATAAGGAAAAATGAAATAGGAAAAACACGGGTAATTAACCCACTAAAGGAGACCCTGATTTACATACTATTCTCTTATGCCCTGTTTCTCGGTCAAAAAATTTTCCAGATGAGAAGCATCCACAAAAATGTATGTAGCATCATCCAAAGTGATGCTGCATTTGCAAGGAAACCGAAGAAAGAATGTGGCTCCCAATGCCAAAACTCGAGGCTTTAAGCTCAAAAATTGCCTATGACGCACCTGGGTGCTACGAGAAACATCTGGAAAAATGCTAACCGACTGCCCACAAAACTTAGTTGATTTAACTTTAAAAAAAACCCTCAAAATGCGTTGCTTTATTTCAATAGAGGAAAAAGTAACCAGCAAGGTGGAGCGCAAACTGATAACATCCCGGGAGTCCTCTAAAAAGGCAATTAAATTTCCCATAGGGGAAACAATTTCATCTAACCCACCTTCAACTGAACTAATCTTTTTAACAGTAGTAGGGATATAATAAATCTGCATAACTTCAATAGAATCAGAAATACCTAAGATCTCTTTGAAATATTTATCTAAAAGAATCTTATGTGAAAGTAACGAAGACTGGGGAAAATTCAAAAAATGTAAATTACGGGATCGCATAGAATTTTCAAGAACTTCCGATTTAGAATGTAATATTGGAGAATCTTTAATCCCAGCCACATTAACCGCATGTAGCGGAAGCACCTGGGACTCCAACTTAGTAAGAGCCTTATCCGCAACATTAACTTTCACATCAAGTTGCTGTAGAGAAATAACAACTTCTTGAGTGAAAGTACACAACCAATTCAAAGTAACAGACATTTTCTTATCAATAGACATTAAAGCACCCCATACATCTTTCAAAGTAATTTCAGCATCAGGATTTGGAACAGGAAGTTCAAAGGAACTGCCTGTACCACTCAACTGAACTGGAGAAGGTAAATCAATAGATGTTAAACACCTTACCAAATCAGAGGACTCCGTTAAAACCCCAACTGGGCTCTCAGAGACAGGGCATGGGAGTGAAGATCTACCACCTGGGCTCAAGGAAATTCCTTCGGGAGAAGATTGCGCTAACGGAATCGGGGTGAAATGTTTATCCAGGGGACCAACCGGTTTAACAGCACCGGAGGCCTCCCCTGGATTTTTACCCCCGGGCTTGGCCTTCCTCTTCCCCATAGCACAAAAATAATACTAAGTTTTAAGAAATGTAACAAAAGAATAGAATGCCAAGTATCCCCACGGGGCGGCTGAACTACAGCCTCAGTGGCACCAAAGGGGCGTATCCTGCCCCTTTGTACACGCCCCTTCGTATCACGCTCCGCGATCACACTCCGCGATACAAAGGTACTACAAAGATATAGGGGAAAAAAAAAGCCCCAAAGGAAAGTCCCCGGTAGCACCGGCTGCCTCGAGCGTGCCTGACCGCTGGCTGGGAGGGAAACGGCAATCGCAGCACACACTCACACCAGCAGTCCCCACGGCGATGTTCAGGCTCCTACTGCACACCTCCAGCTGACTCCAGGGAACACCTCCAGGTAGCGCTTTAAATCCCCGAAGGAAAGTCCCCGGCAGCACCGGCTGCCCCGAGCGTGCCTGACCGATGGCTGGGAGGGAAACGGCAATCGCAGCACACACTCACACCAGCAGTCCCCACGGCGATGTTCAGGCTCCTACTGCACACCTCCAGCTGACTCCTATGAACGCTCTTCTGTATGTGTTTCCTCCTTGTCCTCCGATAGGCTGAGTGCTTAGAACATAGAGGCATATCGAGGTCTAGTAATTCTAATGTCACTGGATTGACTTTGCTTAGGGCACGAATATATATATAACCGTAACCATAACAATTTGACGTCTCTTGTTTATGTTGTATCTGGTGTATTTTTGAGTTAGTGTGAGGCGAGGATTCCTGGACTCTCTTGTCCTTGTTACCAGATGTCCTGGCCTTCCTTCAAGCTGGCCTGGAAAAAGGGTCAGCCTTGAACTTACAGAAGGTCCAGGTAGCGGTCCTAGCTTGTTATCGAGGGCAACTTCAGGGGAGCTCCTTGGCTTCCCATCCTGATGTGATTAATTTTTTGAGGGGTGTCAAGCAGGTTAGACTGCCGACGTGCCAGATTGTGCCATCGTGGAAATTGAAATTGGTTTTATCGGCGCTTATGGAAGCACGCTTCAAACCTCTTGGGTGACCTTTGCTGAAGGATCTGACTTTGAAATGGTTTTCTTGGTAGCTATCTGCTCGGCACGGAGAATCTCAGAGCTATAGGCCCTATCCTGTTGAAGAGCCTTTCCTTGTGATCTCCAAAGAAAAAGTGGTAATTCATCCGGTTCCCTCCTTTTTGCTGAAAGTGGTGTCTGTCTTTCACCTCAATCAAGCGGTGATGCTGCCTTTATTTTCTAGTTCCAAGGTCGACGCAGAGTCTTGGCATTTGTGCCTGTTGGACATCCATAGAGTCTTGAAGCACTACTTTAAGTTTACTGAAACGCTGAGGAAGTCAGATGTCTGTGATTCCATCTTGAAGGACTCCCAAAGGGACTGCTACTGCTGGAAAGAAATCTGCACTTGTAAGTATGTACTAATGGGAAATTCTCTAAATTTTGGGGAAAGGGGAATTCTCCAGGAACAAGCAGGAAATCAGTCCTCACATACGGGTGACGTCGGCAACAAGGGAGCCTGTGCGGAGCATTTCCCCAGCTTTCAAAGAAAGTCTTTGGGAATGCTACCACACATGTGTGGTCCCCTTCCCACCCAAGGGTGCCATCTTGCTCAGTTTCCTTTTTTTTTGCAGAGCTCAACAGATGTAGTCCTCTACTTCCCTAAAAAAAAGTTCTTAAAATCCTTCAAATTCTCCGGTTTGCGTACTGGTTCCCTTCCTGCCTTGAGCTGGCACCCTATGTGCCGTCCTTGGCTCCCACTCCCTTTTTTTTCCTCGAGGCTCCTCCTCGACCAGCCTTTGTGCCATTTTTCGCTCGGGGGTCGTTGACTCTGGCCAAGTGTTCTCCCACCGTCTCCTGGTGGGTTCAAGAAATGCGACCGCTGCAGTCAGACTATTTCAGTTACTGATTCCCAAGACTACGGTCTTCACTGCCTGGGCCCAGACCACATCAGCTCTAAATGTGACCTGTGCCAGGCCATGACCCCCAAAACAAACAAAAAGTGGTCGGAGTTGCAGGGGAAGCTGTTCCTGAGATCTGACTCTGTCCCAGCTTCCCTATCACCAAGCCCCAAAGCTGGCACTTCCCATGAGGTACAGGCGTCCTCGGAGTCCCATGGCGGCAGTTTCTCCAACGCAGCCCCGGACCCTCCAAAGAAAACGGTACCGAAGCCTGCTGAGGTACCTCTGATGAAACCTGGCAAAGTCCCTTGGCGGGACGCGGGCGACTCCGAGCAGCATCCTCTGAAAGTCTCGAAACAGGAGTCCTCGGCCGATGGCGACCGCGTCAGGATCAGTGAGCCCATAGTCGTCCTTGAGGATGCACTTTCCAGAGTGCCAGCATCTGACTGGAGGCCCTCTGTGTCCTTGCTGAGAGCTGCAGAATCATCGGGCCTCGAGTCCTTATGGCGGCCATGTAGCAGAGCATCTCTTCCATCCTGGCCTTGCAGCAGGCATTTATGTCTGGTCTTCCAGTATCATCTGCCTCGATGCCTGGCCCCCGACCTCTGGGGAGTCCCAAGCGCCATTGGCCTCAGGTAAGTCCTCTGCATCGATTGAGGTCTCGGTCACGCTCCTCGGGAATCCGGTCATCCCTGAGTCTTCCCCTACCTGGACGACTGGCTCATCAGAGGCAGCACAGCCCTTGAGGCCAGCCAAGCCACAAGGTTTACAATCCACACCCTTCAGCGATTGGGATTCATCATCAACTACCCCAAGTCCAGCCTTTCCCCATTTCAAGACCTGGAGTTCATAGGAGCTCAGCTGGACACTCTGCAGGTCAAGGCCTTCCTCCCAATAGGAAGGGCCTGCCGCCTGATGCAGTTAGCGAAGGAGGTTCAAGACTGAAGATCAGTTCCAGCCCTCCTGCTCCTCCGCTTGTCAGGCCACATGGCCTCAACTGTTCATGTCATGCCCTTGCTTGCCTGCATATGCGAGCAGCCCAGTGGTGCCTTAGATCACAATGGACACAGACCACAGGCAGGCTGAGCGACATGGTAAAGGTCTCCCACCGACTGGTGGCCTCCCTCAACTGGTGGCAGTCCCCACAGCATCTCAGGGCAGGGATGCCTTTTTAAACACCAGTACCACAAAAGGTCCTGGCAACAGATGCTTCCCTGGCAGTTTGGGGTGCACATGGCGAGGGCCATTGCACTCAGGGCAACTGGTCCCCAGACAAATTTCAATTACAAATCAACCTCCTCGAGCTCAGAACCATCTTCTGGGCCCTACAGGCCTTCTGCTACCTCCTGAGCAACCTCTTGGTACTCATACAGACAGACAATCAGGTTACCATGTTCTATGTGAACAAGAAGGGAGGCACAGGCTTCTACTCCCTCTGTCAGGAGGTGGTAGCCCTCCACTCCTTTACAGTGCGCAACAGCATGCTCCTGAAAGCGGTGTATGTGCCTGGCCAGGACAACCTCCTGGCGGACAAACTCAACAGGAGTGGCACCTGGACCCCAGAGTGGCACAGAGGCTCTTCCGCTTCTGGGGCAGACCTTGGCTGGACCTGTTCACTTCCCCAGACAATGCACAGCTACCCAGATTCTGCTCACCTCAGCCACACCACAGAAGGGTTACAGCAGATGCCTTCCTCTTCTCATGGTCGAGGGGCCTGCTTTATTCATTCCCACCGACCCCTCTAATTGTCAGGTGCCTTTTCAAGATCCAGAGCGACCATGCCGCAATAATCCTGGTTGCTCCCAGGTGGCCCAGACAGCCATGGTTCTCTCTGCTACTCTCCCTGTAAGTGGCACCCCCGGTGTCACTGGGCCGTCAGCCAAAACTTCTTTCACAGGAGGGGGGGACTCCCTTCTCCACTCCAACCTAACATCTCTGACGTTAACTGCATGGATATTCAAAGGGTAGCACTGGCACCCTTCAGTCTCAGATGAAGTGCAAGAGATCCTCCTGGCCTCCCGGAAACCCTCCACCAGAAGGGCATATGCTTTCAAGTGGAGAAGATTCTCTCTATGGTGTGCATAATGGAATGAGAATCACTTCTTCTGCCATCTGCAGCTCACACTGCAGTACCTGCTGCATCTCTCCCGCTCAGGGTTGAAATCTAATTCGGTCAGGGTGCATCTCAGCGCCATAGCAGCTAACCATCACCCTGTGGAGGGGAGACCCCTCTCAAGCCAACCCCTGGTCTCCAGGTTCCTCAGAGGTCTTCTGTTATCAAAGCCCCTCCTCCGCTCCCCTTCACTAGAGTCGGATCTCAAGGTGGTGCTCTCACAGCTCACCAGACCACCATTTCAGCCCTGGGCAACTTGCCACCTGAGGTATCTCCCCTGGAAGGTAGACTTCCTGGTGGCCTTGACATCCCGCTTGGAGAGTGAGCGAGCTACAGGCCCTGATGGCAGATCCACCTTATACCAGGTTCTATACAACAGGATTGTGCTTCGCAGGCACCCCAAGTTCCTCCCGAAGGTGGTATCGGCTTTCCACCTCAATCAGGAAGTGGTCTTCCCCACCTTCTTCCCACGGCCTCATGCCGGTAAGTCAGAGTCTCTTATGATCAACTCTTTGTCTCTTATGATCAACTCCATGTCTCTTATGATCCCAGCAGGCTTGGGCTACCTATGACCCCAGCAGGCTTGGACTACCTGTGACCAAGCGAACCCTGTCCACTTGAGTGTCGGACTGTAATGCCCTCACTTATGAGTGAACTGGCCTCTCCCTAGAGCACTGGATCACTGCTCATTGTGTGAGGGCTATGGCCACGTCGGTGGCCAATCTACATTCAGTGCCAGTGACTGGAGTTTGTAAAGCCACCACATGGTCTTCACTGCATACGTTCACAGCTCACTACTGCCTAGAGAGTGAGTCCTGCAGGGACAGTGCATTTGACCAGGCAGTAATCCGAATTATTCTCGGTGTATATGCAACTCCTGCCCTCCGACCCTTCTGTGTTCAGGCTACTAGAGTAATGATGATGATGGAAGCTGGAGTCTGCAGAGTCTCTTGGTAGGGACTCACCCTCTGCAACTCACAGCCTTCCTATTGATAGCTGTTGGTGCTGTCGTGGTTCAGTCCCCGGCAGCCTGGAGCTAGGGAGTCCCATATGTGAGGACTGACTTCCTGCTTGTTCCTGGAGGAAGCATAGTTACTCACCTGTAACAGGTGATCTCCAGGAACAAGCAGGAATGTAGTCTTCACATATGGGTATCGTCGGTACCGACGGAGCCTGCACGGGAACGCTCCCCAGCGTCCAATAGAAACGCTTTTGGGAGCATCCCTCAGCACATGCGCACTGCCTTCCCACCTTTCTAACTGCCCCTCTTCAGTTCTTCGTTTTCCGCGGAGCCGACAGGACCCATACCCTGTCACTGCTGAAAATTCTGTCTTTAAAATTGTTTTCTTGTTGTCGCATTTGCCTCCGCACGACTCCTACCGGTACTGCCGGTACTTTTCTTTTCTTAAAAAAAAAAAAAAAAAACTTGAACGGTTTCTCTTCAGAAACTTTTCTTTTTCGGTGCTAGGCGCCATTTTGGGCATTAGGCCCCATATTCCTGAAACATGGAAAAAACAACTAGTGGTTTCAAAAAATATACTAAGTGTGGCGGTATCATTTCTGTCACTGACACCCATGATTGGTGTCTTAAATATTTAGGGCCTGAACATTCTCCATTTGAATGTCTCTCCTGTATGGGGATGACTAAAAGGGGAAGACAGAACCGGGCTGAAAAGCTCGGTACCCTCTTCAGATGCCAGATCCATTGCATCGACATCTTCAAAGGCCTCCTCTTCCTCCCATGGATCTCAGGTAACTATACATAAAAGCCGATCCTCAAAGGGTAGCTCTCCTGCTAAGCATCAAGAGTCCATTGGCATTGCCCTTGAGGGAACCACACCGGCAAAACAGCCCCGGCGGGAGGCTTTGGCTTCCAAAGCATCAATGGGGCTTCAGGATGTTCTCGAGGCCTCGACCTCGCAAGAACTACCTGTGCCATGCTCAGGGGTCCCAGCCGTTTTCACCGGTACCGACACCCAGGCATCTGCAGCGTCAATAGACCAGAGGTTCCTCGCTATCGAACACAGCATTGCAGCTCTGCTCACAGCTGCGCTACCGTTGACACCTATGGTTCAATGGGTACCGGTACCGACATCGATGCCGATGCCGGTACCTACACCGGTACAGACACCAGTACCGTCACTGATGGTACCGGCCCCAGTGGGAATTCTTCCCACGCCATCTTTGGCTGGAATCGACAGATCGGTACCGGATCAACTCGGTACCGACGTCGATCCATACCGGGACCGTGCTTTGCATGAGCATCGTGGTCAGGAATACTTTGAATCCTCCGATTCCAAAGACTCTGACAATTCTGCTGGTACCAGAGAGTTTCTCCTGGAAGATCCCTTTTCTCCCCAGTGCAGAATGTCACCTCCAGAGGACATGTCTTTTCAGGATTTCATTCGTGATATGGCCAAGGGCCTTTCAATCACGGTAGCTCCTGAAGAGGAACCCAGGGCAAAGGAATTGGAAATTCTCCAGTATCCTAAAGCTCCAAAGGAAGCAGCTACTCTGCCCATCCATGAAATTCTGCATAACTTGATGCTCAGAATGTGGGAGATGTCTTTGACTACATCTCCTCATTCTAGGAGACTTGATACTATGTATCGAGTTCCGCCTTGTCCTGGATTTCAAAAGACTCAGCTGCCACACCATTCAATGGTGGTGGAGGCAGCCATGCGTAGGATGAAAAGTGCAAAGAGGCATGCATCCAATCCACTAGGTCGTGAATGCAGGACTCTGGATGCTTTTGAGCGCCGAACTTTTCAGGCTTCCATGCTAGGATCAGTTCATATATACTGTATATGGCAGTGTTCCTCAAAGAGGTTACAGGAGACTTGGAGTTTATGAGCCCACTTCTCCCTGATGACAAGAGACAAGGCTTTCTTGCTCTAGTTAAGCATGCTCAAGATGTCTCCAGGTTTGTGAATCATGCGCCTTTGACTGCTTTGAATGCATCAGCAGAACCTCTGCTATTGCCATTGGGGCACGACGGATTGCCTGGCATCAGACTTGGGGTCTTGGGTACAAGACAAATTAGGTAGCATTCTTTGCACAGGAGAGAATCTCTTTGGCAAGAACTGGCAAGAAAAGGCTAACGAGTTAGATGCTGACAATACCACTCTAGATAGATTGTCAAAATCTACAGCCACTCCAGCCAAAAAGAAGCCTTATAAAAAAAATCCTCTTTCAGCAAAAAGAGGAAATTTTATCCTTTCTATACCCAGCAGAGTCAAACTCAGGGTCAGGTTGCCCAAAAGGGACAAACTAGACAGCAAAAGAAGCCAAAAGGCCTGAGAGCTCAACCAGCCCCGCAGGTTCAGCTCCCTCAAGGGCTTTGACTCCTTCCTAGAGAGCTTAGCCTTCCTGCCTCTGAGGGGTCCCCAACCCCCCAATATCCCAGGCAGGTCATGCCACTTTGCCAACAGATGGCATCAGATAACAGCATAAGATTGAACTCTGTCCATTGTAGGAGAGAGGTACAAGCTTCATTTTCATAGCATGCCCCCTCCTACATTTCTAAGGCAATTCAATTCTCAATCCTCCACAGACAATCTGCTAGATCACGAGGTCTCAACACTTCTTGCCCAAGGGGCAATAGAAGAGGTACCCATTCTTCAACGGGGTGCAGGGTTCTACTCCCCCTATTTTCTTATTCCAAAGAAAACAGGAGGACACAGACCCATTATAGACGTCAGAGAATTGAACAAATACCTGTTCTGAGAGAAGTTCAAAATGATTTCTCTAGGAACTCTTCTGCCATAGCTTCAAAGCCAGTTTTGACTGTGCTCTCTAGACTTAAAGGATGCATACACTCACATTCTGATCCATCCAGATCACAGGAAATTCTTGCGATTCCTTTTCAAGGGAAAACATTTCCAGTACAGGGTTCTTCCCTTTGGTCTGGCTTCAGCACCAAGAGTATTCACGAAATGCATGGCAGTAGTAGCTGCATTTCTGCGAACCCTGGGGATATTCGTCTTCCCTTACTTAGACGACTGGCTCATTCGAGCCCCTACAGTTGCAGAGGCCAGCACTGCACTGTCTCACAACAATGTGAATCCTCCAATACTTGGGTTTGGTAATAAACTTCCCAAAATCCCAACTTGTTCCTTCCCAATGCCTGGAATTCATAGGGGCCTGTCTAGATACCAGACAGGCAAAGGCTTTCCTTCCACAAGCCTGGTGTCTTCGCATAATGCAACTAGCTTCTGAAGCAGCAGGGAAATCCTCCCTAACTGCTCAAGAGCTACTATAGTTGCTGGGACATAGGGCATCCACAGTTCATGTAGCCCCATATGCTCACCTCCACATGTGAGCAGCTCAGTGGACCCTATCTACACAGTGGACACAGGCCACAGGACATTTATCAGACAAAATGATAAACTCCCAATGACTAATTTTGTCCCTCCAATGGTGGCAATCACTAGAAAATCTGACAGTGGGGTCTCCTTTCCATCAACCCCTTTTTCAGGTCACCCTAATAACAGATGCATCAGAGGTGGGTTGGGGAGCACACCTGAATCATCTCTCTACCCAGGGCACCTGGACTCCACAGGAGGCTGGTCTACACATAAACCTGCTGGAATTAAAAGCAATCTATTTAGCTCTTCAAGTATTCCACGCCCAGCTCAGCTACAAGACAGTCCTAGTCCAGACGGACAATCAAGTAGCCATGTTCTATGTGATCAAGCAGGGCGGGACAGGCTCTCTGTCGTTATGCAACGAAGCTTTACGACTGTGGGCCCTTGCCAGAGAGTATCAAATTCACCTTCTAGTGGTATATCTTCCAGGCATTCAAAACCTTTGGGCAGACAAACTCAGTCGAGTACTGCTGCCTCACGAGTGGTCTCTCCACCTAGACCAGGTAGCAAAGATATTTCATCTCTGGGGCACTCCAGACATAGACCTCTTTGCAAGTCCACTGAATGCCAAACTTCCCCGGTTTTGTTCCAGGATTCCGGCTCACAATTGTCAGGCAAGGGATGCCTTCCTCCTTCACTGGGGTCAGGACTTCCTTTATGCCTTCCCATCCATTCCCCTCATCCCCAAAACACTCTTCAAGCTTCAGAGAGACAGGGGTCGCATGATTCTCATAGCGCCATGTTGGCCATGTCAAGCGTGGTATCCCCTGCTTCTACATCTCTCTCAAGCTGCACCTCTGGAGTTAGGGCATGCTCCAGATCTCCTTTCCCAAGAGGACGGGACACTATGGCACCTGAGTCCCCAGTCCCTGCATCTCATGGCCTGGTTGCTGAAGGCTTAGACCTCCTGGATTTCATCCTGTCCCAACAGGTAAAAGATATCCTTCAGGCTTCTAGAAAACTTTCCACAAGAAGATCTTATGCCTTCAAGTGGAAACGTTTTACTATATGGTGCTCCAAGAAGGGATTAAACCCCCTTGTCATACCTTTAGAATCAATACTAGAGTATCTCCTTCACTTATCGAATTCTGGTCTAAAGACAAATTCGGTAAGAGTCCATCTTAGTGCAATTGCAGCTTCTTATAAGCCTCTGAATGGACAACCAATTTCCTCTCATCCACTCATATCCAGATTTATGAGAGGTCTTCTATTAACCAAACCTCCCATTAAGCCACCACCGGTGGCATGGGATCTAAATCTAGTTCTCGGGCAGCCTTTAGCCACTACAACCCTTACGTTTTTGACCTGGAAGGTCATCTTCCTAATTGCAATCATCTCTGCACATCGCATTAGTGAACTGCAAGCTTTAGTGGCTGATTCTCCTTATACTAGGTTTCATCATGATAAGGTTGTTCTTAGAACTCATCCACACTTTATGCTAAAGGTGGTTTCGCCTTTTCATTTAAATCAATCAATTTATCTTCCTGTATTTTTTCCGAGGCCTCACGCAGAAAGAAACCTTCATGCTTTGGATTGTAAAAGAGCCTTATCCTTTTACCTACAGAGAACACAGCAACATAGAAAGTCCTCGCAGCTTTTTATAGCTTTTGACTCCAGTCATTTTGGGACTTCCAGTCTCCAAAAGAACTTTATCTAAATGGATTGCCCAATGCATATCCTTTGCTTATGAGAGTAAGGGTCTTCCCCTTCAAGGCCATGTCACAGCTCATAACGTGAGAGCCATGGCAACTTCCATGGCTAATCTCTACTCCGTGTCTATCGATGACATTTGTCGAGCAGCCACCTGGGCTTCGGTACACACCTTCACAGCACACTACTGCCTGGATAACGCCTCCCGTCGGGATGCCTTTTTTGGCCAAGCTGTTCTTCAAAATCTCTTTCAGACCTAATTCAACTCCTACCCACCAACCTTGGGAGGAAGAATTCCCACCTTTCTAGGGTGGCACCTTCCTGGGGCTATCTCCCTGGCATCTTCAGCTAGGGAGCCCCCATATGTGAAGACTGCATTCCTGCTTGTTGCTGCAGATAGCGTAGTTACTCATCTGTAACAGGTGATCTCCGGGAACAGCAGGAATTTAGTCTTCACAACCCACCCACCTCCCCTAGGAGTTGTCTCTCTATCTCTGTCTCTTTCCTCTATCCCTCTATCCTTTCACTCAGCTACAAACTAAATTGAAGAGGGACAGGCGGGAAGGCAGTGCGCATGTGCTGAGGGATGCTCCCAAAAGCGTTCCTATTGGATCTCTAGGAACAAGCAGGAATAAGTCATCACATATGGGTACGTCGGTACCGACGGAGCCTGCGCGGGAAAGCTCCCCAGCTTTTCAAATGAAAAGCTTTTGGGGCCTCCCACTGCACATGCGCGCTGCCTTCCCGCCTTCCTGACCAGCTCTCCTCAGTTCTTCTTTTTCCGCGGAGCCAGCAGGTCGTGTTCCTGTCACCGCTGAAGAATTTGTTACTTTTGTTTGTTTCTTTAGACCGCGTACCTGCCTTCCCCATACCGATACCGGTATCGCCGGTCTTTCTTTCTTTCTATATACAAAAAAAAAAAAAAAAAAGACTTTTTTATTTTTCTTCAGCACAGCTTGGTACCCGGTGTTAGGCCTTAAGGCCTACACAGTTTCTCCTCATGGAGAAGCCAGTCCCTGGTTTCAAAAAATGTACCAAATGCAGTGCTGTTATTTCTGTCACAGACACCCATGAATGGTGTCTCAAATGTTTGGGACCTGAGCACTCCATACCGGACTGCCCATCCTGCACCCAGATGTCTAAACGCGGTTTGCAGAACCGGGCTAACAAGCTCCATGTGCTGTTTCCTTCAGAAGCATCACAGTCATCCAGGTCTTCCTCTCCGGATGGATCTCAGGTAACCAAAATTTCTGTGGGCAAATCCTCTAAAAGCAAATCTCTTTCTAAAGATCGAGAGGCTCTCAGTTCTGAGTTCGAGGATTCTACCCAGGCCAAAAAACCCCGGCGGGAGGTTCCGGCCTCCAAAGCAATCATGGGGTCACAGGTTGACATCGATGGCACGGCCTCGACAGATCACCTGTTGGACTGCTCTGGGGTACCGGCCCATACCGGTACCGACATCCAGGCAGTAGTGGCGTCTATGGGCAGTACTGTCCAGACCATGCAGCAGGCCGTACTGGCCTTCATTAAGGCTGCGACGCCCTCGGTACCGATTTCATCGGTACCGACCCCGGTTCCGGTATCTACACCGGAACCAAGACCATCGACTTCTAAACGTCGATCGGTTTCGCATACCGGATTCCGGCTTTCGCCCGGTACCGATCCCATGCCCGATACGCCCGATGTCGATACTGATCGGTATGCGTATCGTACATTGGAAGCACAGAAAGAGTACTCAGATTCTTCTGATGAATTTAATTCCTCTGATGACTCTGTTGAGCTTACTCTTCCTGAGGAGCCCTCTTCTCCCAAGAGGAGGATGTCTCCCCCAGAGGATTTATCCTTTCAGGATTTCATTGTTGATGTAGCTAAAGCACTTTCTATTACTACATCTTCTGAAAGAGAACCCAGATCAACAAAATTGGACATTTTAGGATACTCAAAAGCTCCTAAAGAGGCAGTCACTCTGCCTGTCCATGAAATCCTTCAAGAACACTTGATGGATTTGTGGGAGACTCCTTTAACACTGTCTCCCCATTCCCGCAGGTTGGACACCATGTATCGGGTCCCTCCTTCGCCTGGGTTCCAAAAAAACTCAGCTGCCTCACCACTCCATTGTGGTGAAGTCTGCTATGAAGAAAATAAAGAGTCCTAAGAGGCATTCTTCTACCCCTCCAGGGCGTGAATGGAAGAACCTAGACTCTTTTGGAAGAAAGATGTTCCAGGCTAGTATGCTTATAGCCAGGATCAACTCTTATAGCCTTTATATGGACATGTATCTTGGGCAACTTGCCCTAAAAATACAGAATTTTGCCCCCTTTATCCCTGATGATCAAAGGGCGGACTTCTTTTATATGGTGACACAACTTTCAGAGGTCTCCAAGTTCTCCAACAGGGCAGCCTTTGATTCTTTCGAGGTTGCAGGCAGAGCTTCGGGAATTGCTATTGCAGCCCGACATCTCGCTTGGCTCCAGGCTTCTAACCTAGAACCCTGGGTTGTAGATGGCCTCAGGAATCTGCCCTGTACCGGTGAGAACTTATTTGGGGAAGACTGGCAGATTAAAGCTGCTCAAATGGATGCAGAAAATGCCACTCTAGATAGACTTTCCAAGTCTACTTCTACCCCTACCAAAAAGAAGCCTTTTAAAAGGCCTTACTATAAAAAGACCAGATTTCCCACGAATACTGGTCAGCAATCTGCTCAGCCTCGCCTTGCGGCTAAGCGACAACAATCTAAGCAGGTAAAGTCAAAGCCTGCAGTGTCTGCTACATCCCAGCAGGCTCAACCCCCTCAGGGGTTTTGACTTCCCTCTAGAGAACTTGCCCTTTCTGGCTCTAGCACAGCCAGAGCCCCTCACCATTCCTGGAAGGCTAGCTCACTTTGCTCCCAGATGGGAGCAAATAACATCAGAGCAATGGACCCTCTCTATTATCCGAGAAGGCTACAAACTTCATTTCTCCAGCCTTCCTCCCCATACCATGGTGAGGCAATTCAGTTCTCCCCCATCTCTTCTGACCCTGTTGGGTCAGGAAGTCTCTTCTCTCCTTGCCCAAGGGGCAATAGAGGAGGTTCCTCCTCCACAACAGGGGTTAGGTTTCTACTCCCCTTACTTTCTCATAACAAAGAAGACAGGGGGCTTCAGACCTATCCTAGATCTGAGAGAATTGAACAGGTTTCTATTCAAGGAGAAATTCAAAATGCTCTCTCTGGGCCTTCTCCTTCCATACCTTCAGAGTCAGGATTGGCTTTGTTCTCTAGATCTCAAGGATGCGTACACTCATATACTCATCCATCCATCCCACAGAAAGTATCTAAGATTTCTGTTCCAGGGAAAACATTTCCAGTACAGAGTACTACCCTTCGGTCTGGCCTCTGCTCCAAGAGTCTTCACAAAATGCATGGCAGTCGTAGCCGCATTTCTCAGAGGCATGGGAATCTTTGTCTTCCCATATCTGGACGACTGGCTCATCCGAGCTCCATCTCAGTCAGAAGCCCAGATTTCTCTGGACCGCACAAGGCGTATTCTTCAATATCTGGGACTTGTGGTAAACATTCCCAAATCCCAACTCATCCCTACTCAGTCTCTGGAATTCATAGGGGCCCAATTGGACTCCACCACTGCAAGGGCCTACCTCCCTCTGGTCCGAGGCCAAAGGCTAATAAGCTTGGCCTCCCAAGCTCAGTCCAGAAGTCACTTGTCAGCCAGAGAAATGCTGCAACTTCTGGGCCACATGGTCTCCACGGTTCATGTGGTGCCCTATGCTCGTCTCCATATGAGAGCAGCTCAATGGACATTGGCCACCCAGTGGTCTCAAGCATCGGGACTGCTGTCAGACCAGGTACTCACCTCAAAACGTCTGTTTTGGTCTCTCCAGTGGTGGACATCCTCCAAAAATCTGTTGTTGGGGACCCCCTTCCAACCTTCGTTGCCCCAAGCAACCCTCACAACAGATGCCTCCCAAACAGGGTGGGGAGCTCATCTTCAACATCTCTCCACTCAGGGAATCTGGTCTCCCCAAGAGACCACCCTTCATATCAATCTTCTGGAACTGCGAGCAATCTTCCTTGCCCTCACAGTCTTCCATACCCTCCTTGCCAACCTGACTGTCCTAGTTCAGACAGACAATCAGGTGGCCATGTTTTATATCAACAAACAAGGAGGGACGGGCTCTCTGTCGCTTTGCAACGAAGCTCTCAGAATATGGGCCTTCGCCAGAGAGCACCAAATTCATCTTCTGGCAGTATATCTTCCAGGATTTCAAAACTCTCGGGCAGACAGACTCAGTCGAGTTCTGCTGCCACACGAATGGTCCCTTCATATGGACCAGATATGCAGAATCTTTCAGGAATGGGGTACCCCGGACATAGACCTCTTTGCAAGTCCGTGGAATGCCAAACTTCCCCGGTTCTGTTCCAGGACTCCGTGTCAGGGAGCTCAGGCCAACGATGCCTTTCTCCTGCATTGGGGTCAGGAATTCCTGTACGCTTTTCCACCCATTCCTTTGATTCCCAAGACTCTGTTCAAACTTCAGAGGGATCACGGATCCATGATCCTCATTGCTCCACGCTGGCCACGCCAAGTGTGGTTCCCTCTCCTTCTACAGCTCTCCCAGGGCTCCTCCCTGGACCTGGGAGCTGCACCAGACCTTCTGTCTCAGGAGCAGGGGACTTTGTGGCATCCAAACCCCAAGTCCCTACATCTCCGAGCTTGGTTACTGAAGGCTTAAGCCTTCAAGAGTTTAATCTTTCTCAACCAGTGAAAGATATCCTTTATGCCTCTAGGAAACCCTCTACCAGGCGTTCCTATGCTTTCAAATGGAAACGTTTTTCCATTTGGTGTGCTCAACAGGGTCTTGACCCTCTGGCACTTCCTTTGAATTCTCTACTAGACTATCTCCTGCATCTTTCCAATGCAGGCCTCAAGACGAATTCAGTACGAGTCCATTTAAGTGCTATTACAGCATCCTTGAAAACCTATAAATGGACAATCTGTTTCCTCTCATCCTCTTATTGCAAGATTCATGAGAGGCCTAACCCTCACTAAGCCTCCCATCCGGCCTCCTCCGGTAGCATGGGACTTGAATTTAGTTCTGGGTCAACTTATGAAGCCACCCTTTGAACCATTGGTATCTACCTCCCTGAAATTTCTTTCTTGGAAGGTCCTTTTCCTTATTGCAGTCACTTCGGCTCGCCGCATCAGTGAACTGCAAGCTTTGGTGGCAAATCCACCTTATACCAGATTTCATCATGATAAGGTGGTCCTTAGGACGAATCCCCACTTTATGCCCAAAGTGGTCTCGCCTTTTCATCTTAATCAAGAGGTATATCTACCTGTCTTTTTTCCGGCTCCTCATGCATCCAGTGCAGAGAGGAACCTTCATACTCTTGACTGTAAAAGAGCTCTCGCCTTTTACCTCAATAGAACTCAGCCACATCGAAAGTCTTCTCAGCTTTTCGTGGCTTTTGATCCTTCTCATTTGGGACTTCCAGTCACCAAACACACACTTTCCAACTGGATTGCTCAGTGTATTTCCTTTGCTTACCAGAGTAAGAACATTTCTCTGGAAGGCCATGTCACGGCTGACAATGTGAGAGCCATGGCCACTTCTATGGCTCATCTCCACTCTGTTTCCATAGACCAGATCTGTCGAGCAGCCACTTGGGCCTCGGTGCATACCTTCACAGCCCATTACTGCTTGGACAAGGACTCCCGCCGGGATGCCTTGTTTGGTCAGGCTGTCCTCAAACACCTGTTCCATACTTAAACAACTCCTGCCCACCTTCCCAGAATGGATGCCTGAGATCCATCCGAAGATGGTTACCCTTGGAGGGGGATCTCCCAGGCATCTCAGCTAGGGAGTCCCCATATGTGATGACTTATTCCTGCTTGTTCCTAGAGATAGCACAGTTACTTACCTGTAACAGGTGATCTCTGGGAACAGCAGGAATTAGTCATCACAACCCACCCACCTCCCCTAGGAGTTGTCTCTCTATTCCTCTATCTTCCTGTCCTCTCTCTCTATTGTCTCAGCTTTAAACTCGAACTGAGGAGAGCTGGTCAGGAAGGCGGGAAGGCAGCGCGCATGTGCAGTGGGAGGCCCCAAAAGCTTTTCATTTGAAAAGCTGGGGAGCTTTCCCGCGCAGGCTCCGTCGGTACCGACGTACCCATATGTGATGACTAATTCCTGCTGTTCCCAGAGATCACCTGTTACAGGTAAGTAACTGTGCTATGCTGGGGAGCGTTCCCGCGCAGGCTCCGTCAGTACCGACGATACCCATATGTGAAGACTAAATTCCTGCTGTTCCCGGAGATCCCCTGTTACAGGTGAGTAACTACGCTTTGCAGGAAACAGAATTTGCTATAGAATCTCTATGGATTGAAATTCCATGTAAAAAGGGGAAGACAATGGCAATGGAGGTGTACTATTGACCGCCTAGCCGGAATGAATAAATGGATGATGAAATGCTCAAAGAAATCAGGGAAGCTAACAAAAGTTACAGCACAGTAATAATAATGGGTGATTTCAATTACCCTGGTATTGACTGGGTCAGTGTCATGGCAAGATATGCTAGGGAGATAAAGTTTCTAGTTGAAATAAATGACTGCTTCTTGGAGCAGCTGGTTCATGAACCGACCAGAGGGGAAGCCTTTTTGGACCTAGTCCTTAGTGGAACACCAGGTCTGGTGCAAGAGATAAGGGTGTTGGGGCCACTTGGCAATAGTGATCATAGCATGATCGTGTTTGCTATAATTAGTATTGGAGGGATGGTAAGGAAATCCACAGTGCTACCTTTTAACTTTCGAAAGGGAGACTATGATAAAATGAGGAAAATAGTTAAGAAAAAACTAAAAGGAGCAGTTACAAAGGTTAAAGACTTACATCAAGCTTGGGTGTTGTTGAAAAATACTATCTTGGAAGCCCAGACCAGCTGTATTCCACGCTTTAAGAAAAGTGGAAGGAAGTCTAAAAAACTGACAGCATGGTTTAAAGGTGAGGTCCTAGAGGCTGTTTTTGCCAAAAAAGCATTTTCAGGAAATGGAAAAAAGAACCAAATGATGAAAACTGGAAAGAGCACAAGCACTGGCAAGTTAAATGCAAGGCATTGATAAGGCAGGCAAAGAGAGAATTTGAGAAGAAGCTTGCTGTGGAAGCAAAAACGTGTATTAAAGACTTTTTGAAGTACATTCATAGCAAAAACCCTATGAGAGAGTCAGTTGGACCATTAGATGATAGAGGGGTAAAAGGGGTACTAAGAGGGGACAAGGCCATAGTTGAGAGACTGAATGTATTCTTTGCTTCGGTCTTTACTGAGGAAGATGTAGAGATGTTACCCATGACTGAAGTGGTATTTAAATGTGATACTGCGGAAGAATTCAAGGAAAAATCGATACACCGGGAAGATGTATTAGAACTGTTTGATAAACTGAAGAGTAGCAAATCACCTGGACCAGATGGTATACATCCAAGGGTGTTGAAAGAACTGAAATATGAGATTACTAATAGTAGATCTGCAATCTGTGAACTATCATTAAAATCATCTGTAATACCTGAAGATTGGAGGATGGCCAATGTAACGCCAATTTTTAAAAAGGGTTCCAGGGGTGATCCGGGAAACTACAGACCGGTGAGCCTGATGTCAGTACCAGGAAAAATGGTGGAAACCATTATAAAGATCAAAATTACTGAACTTGTAGATAGTGTCATGTGGAAGACCCTTCTGAGTCTATGGAGCTAAGTTAAGCAGAGGAATTCGCTTCAGAAACTGACAGGCAGGCAGAGCACATGGCCCAGGGTTTCCAAGGGAAACATAAACAAAGTGAGTCACGAGAGGAACAAACACGTCCATGCTGCAATGTATCCCCAAGCTCAGGAGTTAAGGGAAAACACCTGGTTGGGGGAGGGGCAGAGCCGAGCCCTAAGAAGCAGGGATATAAAAAGTGCTCACTAGATTTGACCAGGAGAGCAAGGGAGGGAGCAACCGAGGAGAGAGCAACAGAGGAGGTGGAGAGAGCAACGGGAGACACAGCACAGGAAGCCAGAGCAAGAAGGACTCAGAGAGCCCGTGCCCAGAAGCCAGTTGGGAGCAGCCCAGGACCAGTGCCATACCTTGAAGACAGCCGGAGGGAGAGACTGCCTGAGAGACTAGTTTGGGAGCACTCAGAAACTCCAGAGAGAGAGAGGTGCTGGCCAGAGGATATTTGTATGTCTGAGGAAAAGGCTGAGGAGCTAAAAGGCAGGAAAACACATCCAGTGTTTGGAACCCTTGCTGGCCCAGCAGTGCTGAGAAGTTCTTCCTTTCTAAAGCCAAAAGGTAGGCTGCACAAATTATACAGAGGTGAAACTAGCTATAAACGTTTTCCTTGTGCTTGCCAAGAAGTATTGGACTCTCCTTATACTAACTCCAATATATACGGTACTTCACAACCCTGCTCAGTAGAGTGCTATGAAGAGAAGCCTCGGGAAGACAGAGGGGGAGTGTACTTTGAAACGCCGTATAGCAGTGTGCAAACTTACCCAGCTGATAGTGATTCAGAGGAAATGCAGATAGGACCTGTTATTGAGGATATAACAGATGAGCAAATGGACTGCACGTTATCACTAGCTGATCATATTATATCACTTTGCTGACCATGCTGTTAAGAAGGTTGTCTGAACAGCAGAAGAAAAGCAAAGTGTTTCTTTTTGTATAAAAAGTGACGGTTACTTTTGTGTTTGGGTTAAGCACTGCATATTTTGAAGCTTGAAGCTAAAGAAGCTGTTTTGTCCTAAGTTCCTGAAATGTTTTCTTTATGCCAGTTGCATATGGCTATTTTGTCCTAAGTTTTCACATGCATTTAATCTGCCCGGAAGGGGAAATAAAAACCTTGTCATTTTGCCTGAAACCACTCGACTACAATTATTTCTTTCTTGGAGAGTAAGAGGAACTACAACTCCCATAAGGCACTGCAGGAACAAATGCACTATCATACTTTCTAAGTTAGGATAGCCAGGCTGACCAACCCTACGTGCCCCAGGTTCTGGGGAGGTTACTGGTGACAAGTTGGCGTAGTTTTACGGATTTTTGCCTGAAATAAAATGACATCCTAACAAAAGAGACATCAGGAGACATCAGTTTGCACAAGGGGAAAAGAAACTGCTAATCTGTGGGTGGAAGTCGGTCAGAGATTCGCTGGCAAACCGGCCAGGAGGACCAGGACTCCTTTCTCAATGCCTGATTCTACACAGTGCCAAGGTAAAGGGTAACTGGGCACGGGTGTAGGTGGATTCAGAAGTGAGAAAGAGAGCTACTGTTCTGCAGTCATTTAGACAGGATTAAAAAGAAAGCTGTAGTGTGCCGCACTTGGTGGGCCTTTTCTTTTGTCTGTCTCTGCAGGAACAACAGTCACCAAGATGGATCCGCAGGAGGTGATGCGATGGATGTCTGTCCAGTTGGAAAAACAGATGAGACTGGCGCATCGCGCGCAGGAGCAGAGTGCCGCGGCAATGCATGCCCAGCAGAAGCCCCTTATTGAACTGATGGAGGCTTTGCTGATAAATCAAAAGGACACTGAACGAGCTATTCCTTCATTTGCTAAGGGGATAGGACCACAGGACTGTAGCGCTTTAACATTTGGACAGTTAACCTCTAATGATAACCTAGATGAGTTTATAGAGGCCTTTGAAAAGATTGCAGAGGCAGTCAAATAGCCAGTAGAACAGTGGGCAGTGAGGTTTGCCATGTCCCTCACAGGAGAGGCTCTAGCCACTTATAAGACCATGCCCGCTGCTCTAGCATCGGATTATGCTGAGGTTAAGAAAGCCGTTAAGGATAGGTTAGGGTTAACGCCATTGTTTTATAAGCAAATGTTTAGAGAGGCTAGGCTGAAGCCTAATGAAACTCCAAAAGCTTTGTTTCAAAGGATAAAAGGATTGGTGTGGAAATGGCTTGCTCCAGAGAAAAGGACTCTTGAGTCTGTGATTGATACCATCATCCTGGAGCAATTCATGGAAGCCGTACCACCAGAAGTTAAAGCTTTCCTGATGCTCCAAAGTTGCCAGACCACTGAGGAAACAGCCAACCTCACAGAACGCTACTTTGAGGCCGAGTTGGCTGGCACCCCAAAAGGGGGCGTTCTGAAGGTGGCTGGCGCCGCTAACTTTGGGAAATCAGAAAGGAACCTAAGAGTTAAAATACCCAGTGTGAATGCTGTTGTGCCCTTGTCAAAAGGGAAATGTTATAACTGTGGTAAAGTAGGGCATTTTCGAAGAGATGGTACGGTGCGAACAGTACTAGTGTCTGGGAGAGAAAAACAGGTACAAGAAGGGTTCCTTTTAAAGGTACAAGTAGAGGGCATTGAAGCCCAGGCACTGCTTGACTCAGGTGCTGACCAGAGCATGGTCTCGAGGAAGCTCTGGCAGGGCCATTGAAGCCCGCCTGCGATCAGCACCGAGTCAAGCAGAGGGGCAAGTCAAAATACGCTGTGTGCATGGGGCATCTTCTTATTATCCTCTATATAGGTTATCTGTAAAAGGGCTGGGAACTGAAAGGGAGGTGATGGTGGCCATAGTCCCACGGCTCCCTCATGATATCGTCCTGGGGAGGGATTGGCCTCCATTCTGCAAAGGGATGGAGAGGGGCCTAAATGAAAAAACAGGCTTAGTATCCACCCAGTCCCAGGCAGGAACCTCAGGAGTAGAGATAGTGCAGCGGAGTATCCCAAAGATAGAGGCCCTACCAGCGAAGGTCCCTAGTCCCCTATTTGAAAAGCCACAAAATACTGGCTCCCAGTCAAAGCCACGGGTGGGAGATGTGTCCCCGGTAAAACAGAAGTTTGTCCTATAATACTGCAAGGTCTCAGCTCAGGCACAAAGCCCGCGGAGAGCCTCATCCGCAGCTGCCGTCTACGATCTTTTAGCGCCGAAGACGGTATAGTTCCAAAAGGAGGAAAAACCTTAATAGACACGGGTTTAAAAGTACAAATTCCTGAGGGCTGTTATGGACACATAGCACCCCGATCAGGTTTAGCTGCAAAGTACTTCCTCGATGTCGGAGCAGGGGTTATAGACCCCAACTACAGAGGCGTAGTGAAAGTCTTACTTTTTAATTTCGGTGGGGAAGATTTTAAAGTTAAGACAGGCGACCAGATCGCTCAACTTATTTGTGAACGTGTGGGATTCCCTGCAGTAGAGGAAGTACCTTCGCTGATCCCCATGGGACGGGGAGCGGGTGGTTTTGGGTCTACTGGGTCGGGTGAGGTAAAGAGCCTGACAGCCATGGCTGAAGAGAAAATGGAGGAGGACCTGGGCCCCCAGCCGGCTGACTGGAAGGAAAACCCGGAGCCCCGAATAGTCCTGGACCTGTCACCGCAGCAGTGACAAGAGTTGGCTAGGGTATTAGCGAAATTTTCAGATGTCTTGACAACTGTGCCAGGCGAAACCCATATAGTGGCACATGAAATTGTTACCATGCCGGGGAAGATAATTAGGCAATGGCCTTATCGGTTGCCGGAGGCCAAAAAGAGGGAGGTTGTAGCCCAAGTGCGAGAAATGATCGGCATGGGTATAATAGAAGAATCAAAAAGCCCTTGGTCCAGCCCAATTGTCTTAGTACCGAAGGCGGACGGGACCCTCCGTTTTTGCATAGATTTTCGACAAGTCAACAGTATTTCCCAATTCGACGCTTATCCCATGCCCCGAATTGAGGACCTGTTGGACCGTCTGGGCCAAGTGCGGTACTTAACCACATTGGATCTCACGAAGGGGTACTGGCAAATACCCTTAACTCGCGAATCAAAACCAAAGACGGCCTTCAGTACAACTGTGTGTTTGTTCCAATTCCGCCGGATGCCGTTTGGCCTACACGGAGCGGCCGCCACATGCCAAAGGCTAGCTGATCAAATTTTAAGGCCTCACCAAGAATACGCACTAGCATATATGGACGATGTTATTGTCCACAGCACTACCCGGGCTCAACACCTGCCCAGAGTGGAGGCTGTCCTCCGGCCATGCGAAGAGCAGGTTTAACCTTAAACCCAGGGAAATGTCTATTCGCTAGTGAGGAAGTAAAGTATCTGGGCCACATGGTGGGAAGAGGAATGGTGAAGCCCCTAGCCAGTAAAATAGACAGTGTAAAGAATTTCCCCCGACCGTCAAATAAGAGGCAGATGCGAAGTTTCTTAGGTCTCATCGGGTATTACCATCGGTTTATCCCACGATTTGCTGAGGAGAGCGCACTCTTTACTGAGATGCTAAAGAAAAATGCGCCAAACAATATAAAGTGGACACCAGAGGCGGAGGAAGTATTCACATCACTAAAAGAGAAGCTCTGTAAGGCCCCTGTACTGCGAGGGGTTGATTTTGGACTACCTTTTATTGTGCAAACCGACGCTTCGGAGACCGGGTTGGGGGCAGTCATGTCGCAGGAATTTGAGGGGGTAGAGCATCCTGTCACATACCTCAGTAGAAAATTATCAAAGGCAGAAAAGAATTATTCTACAGTGGAAAAAGAATGCCTAGCAATTAAATGGGCAGTAGAAGCCTTGAGGTTTTACCTCACTGGATGCAAGTTTCTTTTAGTCACTGACCACGCGCCTTTAAAGTGGCTAAGTCATATGAAAAATAATAATGCCCGGCTAACCAGGTGGCATTTAGCATTGCAGGCTTTTAATTTCGTGGTGCAACATAGGGCAGGAAAATTACATTGTAACGCTGATGCACTGTCAAGGATTACGAGCTGTCCGAATAAATGTTCGGCAGCCCGTAATATCTTAAGGGGGGGGATCTGTCATGTAGAAGACCCTTCTGAGTCTATGGAGCTAAGTGAAGCAGAGGAATTCGCTTCAGAAACTGACAGGCAGGCGCAGAGCACATGGCCCAGGGTTTCCAAGGGAAACGTAAACAAAGTGAGTCACGAGAGGAACAAACACGCCCATGCTGCAACGTATCCCCAAGCTCAGGAGTTAAGGGAAAACACCTGGTTGGGGGAGGGGCAGAGCTGAGCCCTAAGAAGCAGGGATATAAAAAGTGCTCACTAGATTTGACCAGGAGAGCAAGGGAGGGAGTAACCGAGGAGAGAGCAAAAGAGGAGGTGAAGAGAGCAACGGGAGACACAGCACAGGAAGCCAGAGCAAGAAGGACTCAGAGAGCCTGTGCCCAGAAGCCAGGTGGGAGCAGCCCAGGACCGGTGCCATACCTTGAAGACAGCCGGAGGGAGAGACTGCCTGAGAGGCTAGTTTGGGAGCACTCAGAAACTCCAGAGAGAGAGAGATGCTGGCCAGAGGATATTTGTATGTCTGAGGAAAAGGCTGAGGAGCTAAAAGGCAGGAAAACACATCCAGTGTTTGGAACCCTTGCTGGCCCAGCAATGCTGAGAAGTTCTTCCTTTCTAAAGCCAAAAGGTAGGCTGCACAAATTATACAGAGGTGAAACTAGCTATAAAAGTTTTCCTTGTGCTTGCCAAGAAGTATTGGACTCTCCTTATACTAACTCCAATATATACGGTACTTCACAACCCTGCTCAGTAGAGTGCTATGAAGAGAAGCCTCGGGAAGACAGAGGGGGAGTGTACTTTGAAACGCCGTATAGCAGTGTGCAAACTTACCCAGCTGATAGTGATTCAGAGGAAATGCAGATAGGACCTGTTATTGAGGATATAACAGATGAGCAAATGGACTGCACGTTATCACTAGCTGATCATATTATAACACTTTGCTGACCAGGCTGTTAAGAAGGTTGTCTGAACAGCAGAAGAAAAGCAAAGTGTTTCTTTTTGTATAAAAAGTGATGGTTACTTTTGTGTTTGGGTTAAGCACTGCATATTTTGAAGCTTGAAGCTAAAGAAGCTGTTTTGTCCTAAGTTCCTGAAATGTTTTCTTTATGCCAGTTGCATATGGCTATTTTGTCCTAAGTTTTCACATGCATTTAATCCGCCCGGAAGGGGAAATAAAAACCTTGTCATTTTGCCTGAAACCACTCGACTACAATTATTTCTTTCTTGGAGAGTAAGAGGAACTACAACTCCCATAAGGCAGTGCAGGAACAAATGCACTACCATACTTTCTAAGTTAGGATACCCAGGCTGACCAACCCTACGTGCCCCAGGCTCTGGGGAGGTTACTGGTGACAATAGTCATGGCTTAATGGGAGACAGCCAGCATGGCTTTAGACAAAGGAGATCTTGTCTTACTAATCTGTTATGTTTTTTTGAAGGTGTGAATAAACAGATACACTATATCAACTGACTCAGCTTTGTCTATCTGGACTTTCAGAAAGCCTTTGACAAGGTCCCTCATCAGAGACTTGGCAAAACTAAAACGTCATGGGATAGGAGGCAGTGTGTACTATTGTGGATCAGGAACTGGTTAAAAGATAGAAAGCAGAGGGTAGTGCTAAATAGCCAATTTTCACAATGGAGAAAGTTAAATAGTGGAGTACCCCAGTGATCTGCGCTGGGTCCTCTGCTTTTTGACATATTCATAAATGACCTGGAAATGGGAATAACGAGTGAGGTTAACAAATTTGCAGCTGACACAATCTATTTAAAGTTGTTAAAACCAAAGAGGATTTTGGAAAATTGCAAGAGGATCTTGATAAATTGGAAGACTGGGCATCCAAATGGCAGATGAAATTTACTATGGACAAGTGCAAAGTTATGCATCTAGGAAAGAACAACCCAAACAAAGGTTACACTATGCAAGGTTCCACATTAGGAACCACCACCCAGGAAAAAGATTTAGGCATCATCGTGGATAACATGTTAAAACTCTCCGCCAAGAGAGAAAATAGACTACTAGGAATCATAAGTAAAGGAATGGAAAATAAAACAAAGGATATTATAATGCCTCTGCATTGTTTCTTGGTGCGACCGCACATTGAATATTGTGTTCAATTCTGGTCGCCGTATCTTATAAAGGATATAATGTTATTAGAAAAAGTACAGAGAAGGGCCACCAAAATGGTAAAGGGGATGGAAGGATACCACTATGAAGAGAGGCTAAAAAGGTTAGGGCTCTTCAACCTGGAAAAGAGACGGCTGAGGGGAGATATGATAGATGTCTATAAATTAATAAAAGGAGTGGAACGGGTAAACGTAGATTGATTACGTCATCAGAATATAGAAAGACTAGGGGACATGCAATGAAGCTACAGGGTAAACTATTTAAGACTAATAAGAGAAAATGTTTTTTCACTCTACGTGTAATCAAATTCTGTAATTTGTTCCCAGAGGATGTAGTAAAAGCTGTTAGTGTAGCTGGATTTAAAAAAAGGTTTGTACAACTTCCTGGAGGAAAGGTCCATAAATCATTTTTAAAAGGGACCCAGGATATCTCTGCTTGATCCAATACAAGCATTGTGGAACCTGTGTCTTTTGGAGAAAGTGATAGGTACTTATGACCTGGATTGGCCACTATTGGAAACAAGATACTTTGTTTTATTTTCCATTCCTTTCCTTATGATTCCTAGCATTCTATTTGCTTTCTTGGCTGCCACTGCACACTGAGCTGAGGGTTTCAATATGTTATCCACTTTGATGCCTAAATCTTTTTCCTGGGTGGTGATTCCTAATCCCACCTTTCCTCCACCATATATATATTAAGATCCTTAAGTTTGTCCTCATATGCTTTATAACGAAGACCACTAACCATTTTTGGTATCATCTGCAAAGAGGCAAACCTTACCTTACAGTCCTTTTGCAATATCAGTAACAAAGATGTTAAAAAAGGAAATCGGACCAAGGACAGATCCCTGCGTCACACCATTGGTAACCTCTTTCTCCTCAGAGTGACCTCCATTTACCTGTACCCTTTATCACCTCCCACTCAACTGATTTCTAACCCAATCAGTAACTTTAGCGTCCATCCCTAGGGAGCTCAGTTTGTTTATAAGTCTCCTGCGTGGAATAGTGCCAAAGGCTTTACTGAAATCTAAGTACACCAAGTCTGGAGCTCTTCCTCTGTCCAACTCCCTGGTTACCCAGTCAAATGAATCAATTAGATTTATTAAATTATGAGGAGTCGTGAGCTTGGACATCATCCACTTGTGTGCCAGATTCAGTCCTGCCTGTCAACTGAAAAATCATTGTTGCTCACTTGGTGTTTTCTGTAGCAGGATTGATCAGGCACACAGTCCCTCTCATTTACTCTGAGAGATGCATTAATTCTTGAGTTATGGAACATAGTGGGTTTAAGAAATGTACTAAGTTGCTATATATGCCTATATCAACAGAGCATCCAGACCTCACCCCTCTATCCACCTGCTTTGATGCCGTCACAGACTGGCTACACGCGCAGAGGCTTAGAATAAATTTCAACGAAACGGAGGTCCTATTTATCACCAGGAACCCAAATTTCACTCCGCCCACCTCACTGAAAGTATGGGATGCAGAGCTCCTTAACAAGCCCACGGTACAGTACCTAGGGATCACGCTAGACCAACAGCTCAACATGAAAGCCCAGGTAAGCAACATGGTCAAGGCGGTCTACCACAAAATACGGACACTCCGCCACCTGCGACATCTACTCGAGCCAGAAGACTTCTGGACATTCTTATCAAGCCCTAGTAATCCCACATTTTGACTATGCCAACGCAATACTACACGGACTCCCAAAGAACATGCTGAATCCTCTGCAGCTGGCAATGAATGCAGCTGCCAGAGTCTTGCACGGAGCCTCCAGGAGAGAGCACATAACCCCTATATTGAAACATCTGCACTGGCTGCCAGTATATTGTAGACTCTCCTTCAAAGTTCTTTTGATGACCTACAAAGCCATCAACAAGTGCTCCTCCACCTCCCTCACAGACCTCATCCAGGCCACCCCCCTCAACCGAGCTAGGAGATCAGCCGCCGCCAATACTCTGATACTCCTGAAGGCGATTACGAAATGTTCTCAGGCAACAAGAAACAGAGCCTTCACACTGTATGCACCCACGTGCTGGAACGCCCGGCCATCTGTGCCATCACCGACCTTGTCCAGTTTAGGAAGTCACTGAAGCACTATCTCTTCCTCCAGCACTTCACCGACCCTGATGCCATCTCACAGCCTGTCACACTCAGGAACCAGGCTGACACCCCCAAAGCATCCACTATGCCCATCTGCAGCCCCGCCCTCTAGACTCCAATACCCCGGCAGGAACAATGTATACCTACTTTAACCTGCCAATCTGTATATAGTCAGGCCAACCTGTAAATAGTTGTGAGCTGTCCACGTAGCCAGTGACAGCCAGTTTTGTCTGTACATAGTTACCCTGTTAGCCTTGTTAGAATCCCCTGTTTCTCCAGGACCAAGCAGGAAGTCAGTCCTCACATATGGGTGACGTCGGCGCCGACGGAGCCCTCGCGGAGCAATTTTCCCCAGCTTTCAAAGAAAGCCTTTGGGAATTGCAGCGCGCATGCGCGGTCCTCTTCCCGCCCAAGGGTGCCATCTTGCTCAGTCTTCTTTTTTCCGCGGAGCCCTACAGATGTTGTCTGTGAATCCCCGCCAAAAAGTTGATTTTTTCTCTATTTTTCTTTGGTTCGACGCCGGTTCTTTTCCTGCCCGGACTCGCGACGCCGGTTGCGAGTCCGTTCCTTATTTTTCGTTTTTTTGTTCTTCGTGACAGATTTCGCGCCTTTTTCCTTTTTCCCTGGCAGCCCGGTCTTTCGACCTCGCAGGGGCCCTTTTTCCCCCGATGGCTGCCAGCGGCTTTAAAAAGTGTGACCTCTGTAAGAAACTCATGTCTCTTACAGACACTCATGACTTCTGCCTCCGCTGCCTCGGACCCGATCATGACTCCATGATCTGTGGTCCGTGTGGCAAAATGTCCTCAAAAGCGTTGAGGAGTCGGCAGCATCAGCGGGAGCGTATCTTCTCTGACTCCGGCCGGGCTCGGACCTCGTCAGAGGCTTCGACGTCTCGGGACTCTGGTCCTGAGCATCGTCGAAGTTCCTCTGAAAGGGGGTCTCCTACCCGGGAACATCATCGGAAGAAGAAACCCGCGAGGGCGGGATCGGTGGACGCTCCTGGTCCCTCGAGGGCCAGGTCGCATAGCCCCGATTCCCGTCCCGGGTCCTCGGAGGTGGAGAGGCCGTCAAAACATCCTCGACTCGAGGTGGACTTGCCCGCTCACGTGAGTACTGTTGTCCTCGTTGACTCGTCTCCGAAGGACCCGACGTCGGGCCCGACGCTGTCGGGGCCCGTGTCGGGGGCTGCTGGGTCTCCTGAGCTCGGACTCAGGTTGACGGCCTTGGAGAGCAGTCTGACTGCCTTCATGGACCAGCAGCGGGTATTGATCGCTGGCCTCGCCGGTGTTTCTGCCCTGACCGCCGGGACGTCGACCTCCAAGTCGACCCCGGAGACCGAGCCGATCCTCGAGTCCATGAGGGCTCGAGTCGATCCTCGGTCGAGGTCTCCTTCGGCCTCCCGTTCGGGACCGAGGTCGTCAACGCCGACTCCCTCGGCGTCGGAGCGGATAGCATCGGTGCCCGCCCGACCGGAGCCGCTCGACTCTTCCTCCGAGGAGTCGGCCTGGGAATCCTAGGACGAAGAGTCACCTGGTTCCTTTCGGACTCGGTGTGTCCCTTCGGACTCCTCCGAGTCCGAACCTCGGAGACGGTCCCCCCCGGAGGATACCCGGTTCTCGGACTTCGTGAGGGATATGGCCAAGGCTTTGGCCTTCCCCGCGGATCCCGAGGAGGAACCTCGAGTCGAAAAACTCGATGCCCTCCAATATGACTCTCCCCCGAAGGAGGCCTTTATTGTACCGGTTCCTCCGATGCTGGAACGACTTCTCTTCCGCATGTGGGAGAGCCCGGTGTCATCGCCGGTGTTAAGCAAGCGGGTCGATTCCATTTATCGAGTCCGCAAGAGCCCCGGCTTCCAAAAGGCACAACTACCGCACCATTCCATGGTGGTGGAATCGGCCATGCATAGACTTAAGAGTCAAAAAATGCACTCCTCGGTGCCCCCTGGTAGGGAAGCCCGACGCCTGGATGCCCTCGGTAGGAAGTGCTTCCAGGGCTCTATGCTTGCTTGTCGAGTCCAGACTTACCAGCTCTACATGGGCATGTATCTCCGAGACCTGGCTAAAGAAATAGCCGGGTTCTCTGCTGTTCTCTCCGAAGAACCTTTGCAGAGGTTCCAAACCTTGTCTACTGGTATTCGAGAGTGCTCCAAGTTTATATCTCGAGCAGCCTATGATGGTTTTGAGGCTTCGGCTCGAGTAGCTGCGGCCGGCATCGGTGGATGCCGCCAGGCTTGGCTTCAGACGTCCGACCTCGAGCCCTGGGTGCAGGACAAGTTGGTCGATGTCCCCTGCCGACGTGATAACCTCTTTGGCAAGCCCATGGATGAGAAGGCTGCACAAATCGAGACGGAGACTCTCATCAGGACTCGTCTCTCAAGGAAGACCTCTGCCCCTTCTCAAAAGAAGAAGGGCTCGGGGAAAAAGCCCTTTTACCCGAGGAAAGGTGCTGCCTATAAATACTACCCTCAGTATCAGGCCTCAGCAGCTCCCCCACAGGGAAAGCAGGCCAAGGGACGGGGTAATGGGTCCCGTAGGCAGCCAGCCCCCAAGCCTGCACCACCGGCCCCTGCTCAGCAGGGTGGGGGCTTTTGACTTCCTCAGCATAGCCTCTCCCCCTCAGCTGGTTTCTCTCAGCACAGGAGGCCGGCTGGTCCACTTTGCCCACAGGTGGTCCAACATCACCACAGATACCTGGGTACTTCACATAGTTCAAAAGGGCTATCTTCTTCACTTTCACCATGTACCTCCCTCCTACTTTCCAGGGGAGCCTCCCAGACTCCCTTTGCACAGGGACTTACTCCTTCAGGAGTTAGCAAGTCTCGTTCAGGAACAAGCCGTGGAACCGGTGCCCCACCACCTGAAGGGCCAAGGATTTTACTCCAGGTACTTCCTGATTCCAAAAAGAACAGGAGGCCTCAGACCCATCCTGGACTTGCGAAACCTCAACAAGTTCCTTGCAAAGGAAAAGTTCAAGATGCTTACCCTTGGAATCCTGCTGCCCTACCTCCAGCAGGGAGACTGGCTATGCTCCTTGGATCTGAAGGATGTGTATACTCATATCCTCATTCATCCAGACCACAGACAATATCTCAGATTTGTTGTGGGAGGAAATCATTACCAGTACAGAGTGCTGCCCTTTGGCCTATCCTCCGCCCCCAGGGTGTTCACCAAATGCCTCGCAGTGGTGGCGGCCTATCTAAGACTTCAAGGTCTGTTTGTGTTCCCATACCTGGACGACTGGCTCATCAGAGCCCCATCTTCAACAGAGGCCACTCAGGCCACTCATCGCACTGTGGCTCTGCTCCAGCACTTGGGTTTTGTCATAACCTTCGCAAAGTCCACTTTGCTCCCCTCTCAAAATCTCGAGTTCATCGGCGCCAGGTTGGACACACTTCAGGCGCGGGCCTTCCTCCCTCTGGACAGGGCCAGGCGGCTCATGGATCTCGCCAGCCACTTTCACAGCAATGCGCTGGTCTCAGCCAGGCACTTTCTGCGACTGCTCGGCCATATGGCTTCCACGGTCCATGTGACCCCCAATGCCCGACTGAACATGCGTCCTGCTCAGTGGTGCCTTCGCAATCAATGGCATCAGGCCACGGGGAGCCTAGCGGACTCTGTACAGATCTCCGACCAGCTGGTCTCATCTCTGCGATGGTGACTTCATCTACCAAACCTTGTGCTAGGGGTGGCTTTTCAGCCCCCTACGCATTCTCAGGTCCTGATGACCGATGCTTCCCTCCTGGGTTGGGGAGCACATTGCCAAGGGTCATGTACTCAAGGCCTCTGGACTCCTTGGGAATCTGCTCAACAGATAAACTTCCTGGAGCTCAGAGCCATCCGCCTAGCGCTCAGAGCCTTCTCTCACCTGGTGTCCCACCAGTCGCTGCTGATACAGACGGACAACCAGGTTGCCATGTTCTACGTAAACAAACAGGGCGGAACAGGCTCCTTCCTCCTCTGTCAGGAGGCGCAACAGCTATGCTCTTGGGCGGTCCGCCACGGCATCCTCCTCAGGGCTGTCTATCTCCCAGGTCAAGAAAATTACCTGGCCGACAAGCTCAGCAGGATCCTGCAGCCACACGAGTGGAGGCTGGATCTGATGGTGGTTCAGCAAATCTTTCTCAAGTGGGGTCTCCCCACCATGGATCTGTTTGCCAGTCCTCTGAACCGGCAGCTGCCCAGATTCTGCTCTCGACAGCCGCATCCTCTCAGAGTAGCGGCGGATGCTTTTCTGATTCCATGGTCCACCGGCCTCTTGTATGCCTTTCCTCCCATGCCACTGGTGTCTCGGACGCTCTTCAAGGTTCTCAGAGACAAAGCATCGATGATCCTAGTGGCTCCCCGGTGGCCGAGACAACCTTGGTTCCCGCTTCTGATGCAGCTGGCGGTGGACACTCCTCTTCCACTGGGGTTTCAGCCCGACCTCCTGTCGCAGGATCAGGGGACTCTCCTACACCCCAACCTCCGGTCCCTTCATCTGATGGCCTGGCTGCTGAAAGGGTAGTCCTTGCTCCTCTGCAGCTACCTCCAGATGTGGAGGAGGTCGTCTTGGCCTCCAGGAGGCCCTCCACCCGGAAGTCCTACGCTCTAAAGTGGCGTCGGTTCTCCGTCTGGTGTACTCAGCAGTCTCAAGATCCCTTCTCCTGTTCAGCATCAGTAGTCTTGCAGTACTTGCTCTCTCTCTCTAACCTTGGACTTAAGTCCAACTCGGTCAAGGTCCACCTCAGTGCTCTTTCTGCGCATCACATGCCGGTGGATGGTAGATCTCTTTCCAGCCACCCTCTGGTGGCTCGTTTTCTCAGAGGCCTCCTTCTCCTTAAGCCACCTTTGCGCCCGCCAGCCCCGGACTGGGATCTCAATGTGGTTTTGCAGCGGATTACCTGTCCGCCTTTTGAGCCTATGGCTACCTGTCCACTTCGTTTTCTTTCGTGGAAAACCTTGTTCTTGGTAGCCCTCACTTCTGCTAGACGAGTTAGTGAGTTGCAGGCCCTAGTGTCTGATCCTCCTTACACTAGGTTCTACAAAAACCGGGTAGTCCTACGGACTCACCCTAAGTTTCTTCCCAAAGTGGTATCCCCTTTTCACATCAACCAGGAGGTGGTACTTCCGACCTACTTTCCCAGGCCACACTCCAGCCGAGCTGAAATGGTCCTGCATACCCTGGACTGTAGAAGGGCGTTGACCTTCTACCTTGACCGTACACGGGAGCACCGAAGGACTGTTCAGCTCTTCGTGTCTTATGACCCCAACAAGTTGGGGCTCCCTGTCTCCAAGCGTACTCTGTCCATCTGGATTGCTGACTGTATCGCTTGGGCTTACGAGGCAGCCGGCCTCGTGTTGGAAGGTAGAGTCACAGCTCATCGTGTTCGGGCGAAGGCTACGTCGGTGGCTTACCTCCGCTCTGTTCCATTGGCAGACATCTGCCGGGCCGCTACTTGGTCTTCAAGCCAGACTTTTGCAGCCCATTACTGCCTGGAGAGGGAGTCCCGCAGGGACAGTGCTTTCGGACAGGCAGTCCTCCGTAACCTCTTTGAGGTATAGGCAACTCCTACCCTCCATCCCGGATGTTGGGCTACCGGTTGGAGACATATTCAGAGAAGATTCCTTCCTTCTGTGCTACTGAACTTGAGGGAGCTCAATTTTGTGCTTAGGCTCTCCGGTAGCCTTAAGCTTGGGAGTCCCATATGTGAGGACTGACTTCCTGCTTGGTCCTGGAGAAAGCGTAGTTACTCACCTGTAACAGGTGTTCTCCAGGAGCAGCAGGAATCAGTCTTCACAACCCTCCCTCCTCCCCTTGGAGTTGCAGTTCTATGCTTTCGTTTTTGCTAATTTTTTGCTGTCTTTTAGCTATGTCATCAGACTGAGCAAGATGGCACCCTTGGGCGGGAAGAGGACCGCGCATGCGCGCTGCAATTCCCAAAGGCTTTCTTTGAAAGCTGGGGAAAATTGCTCCGCGAGGGCTCCGTCAGCGCCGACGTCACCCATATGTGAGGACTGATTCCTGCTGCTCCTGGAGAACACCTGTTACAGGTGAGTAACTACGCTTCATTGTAAGTCCAGTGTAGGTCCTGCCTGCACTGCACAAATTTGTTTTCTGTAAACCGCGCTGATTTTAAAGAGCGAGGTATAAAAAAAGACGTTAAATAAATAAGTGTCGAAACATTATCTCTACTACAGATAAGCATGATTGGTGCTTAAAGTGTTTGTGCCCGGACCATGATGCTTCAGCATGCCCCCCTGTGTCAGCAAATGACCAAGAGGGGACTTGAAAACCTTGAACAACAACAGTGAAAGTTGTTTCAGTCAGATTCAGCCACTTCAGCACACTCTTCCGTGGCCTTCACACCCTCACAGGCATCAACCTCATCACATGGTTCCCATACCTCTTCGAAGCCTAAACATAGCAGCAAACACAAGTCCTTGAGAGATGCAGAAAAGGTATTGAAAACCTCAGCTTCGGCATCAGACACCGATTCCCGGCATTGGCACCAAGACGCCCCGAGAGGGAAACTGGAGTTAGACCGGCCAGCAAAACAGCCCCAGCAGGGAAGATACTTCCTTTAAAGCTCTAGCGGAGCTCCGGGATGCTCCCGAGGCATTGTTCTGCAGTTAGCTCCCAGTTCCGTGTTCTGGAACGGTGGCACAAGTCCCCTGTGCAGGAATCCATCCATGCACCTCCAGTTTCTCTTGACTATCGGGTGCTGGCTATTGAAAGGAGTCTGGATGCTATTCTGGTGGCAGTAATGTGGGGCCCTCAAGGCTCTCAGGATCCAGAGACCCAATGCCCGACCTCTATGTTGGTGCATTGAGGCACTCCTCAGCATCGCTGATGGAACTGGCACCATCACAAGCTCTAGGGCCGATATACCTGTTAGAGCTCTTGGACAAACAGATATCCAGGCACCTCTATTCTGATACCTCAGTGCATCTGCGCCGAGACCCGACGTCGGCATCGGAGCAGCATCGACACCGTGGTACTGACCGCCACTATTTCAGCTTCTTACCTAGTACTGATTCCGCCTCCTCGGAATCGGACATCAAACCTGTAGATTCTGCAGGACTCCTGGACATTCCCTTGGGCCCTTCTCCACCACATGAGCGACGCTGGTCATAGCCTGAGGATATGTCTTTTCAAGATTTCATTTGAAACATGGCAGCAGCACTCTCGGTGATGGTAGCCACTAAGATGGAACCAAATGCTGAAGAACTTGAAATCCTCCAATATCCCTTGATGCCGAAGAGGCTGCTACACTACTGATCCATCATATCCTCATGCTCCGCATGTGGGAGACCCTTAATGGTTGCATCGGTCCGCAAAAGATTGGACACATTGTATAGGGTTCCTCTTTGCTCAACTTTTCAAAAGCCTCAGCTATCATATCATTCTATGGTTGTGGAATCAGCAGTACATCGAGTCAAGAGTTCTAAAAATCACTCCTCGGTTCCCGCATGGAGGGAGTGGAAGTATTCTTGATGCATTTTGACGTCGATGCTTCCAAGTAGTTATGCTATCATCCAGGATCAACTATTACATGCTTTACATGAGTATGTTTTTGAGGGATGTAGCTAAAGATCTGGCTGAGTTCTCCACCCTTCTACCACCTGACAAGCAAGGTCCATATCAGACCCCAGTCAACCATGGTCAAAATACCTCTGAATTCCTCACTAGGGCTGCTTTTGATGCCTTTGAGCCCACTAGTAGGGCAGCAGCAGTCTGTATAGGAGCCAGAAGAATGCTTTGGTTGCAAACATCCAACCTTGAACAATGGGTTCAAGATAAACTAGCTGACATCCCCTGTACAGGGGAGATCCTCTTTGGAAAAGGGTGGAGAGAAAAGTCTGATGAGAGAGAAATGGATGATCTCACGCTAAAATGCCTCTTTCGAAAGATGGCTGATCATCTAAGAAGAAGGCTACCTCCAAGAAACCCTTCTACCCCAAGAAGTACTAACCTTCTTTTCTGCCTTATTCCTCGTATTGGCCTCAACAGCCACATCAGAAACAGCAGAGGCCATGTCATCCCAGCAAACCTAAAGCTCCAAAGCCTCAACCAGCTATGCAGATGCAGCATGCAGCTGTTTTTTGACTGCTTTCTCAAGGGCATAACCAGTCTACCCTTACAGGACCCCCTCCCCTCCCACATTGCAGGTAGGTTAGTTCACTTTGCCCACAGATGGCCCCTCATCATGTCTCTGGACTCTTAAGTCTTGTGAACAGGGGATATCTGCTCCATTTTCAGAACCTGCCCCCTTCCCCCCCCCCTCCCCATACTTTCTTCATAGAGGAGTTCCCAATGGATTCTCTGCATTTCAGCTTGATTCAGGAATAAATAGTCACTCTTCTGGCGCAGGGAGCCATAGAGGAACTTCCACCCACACAACAAGGACTCAGGTGTGACTCCCGTTATTTCCTCATCCCCAAACATACGGGGGGGGAGGGGGGTTCAGGCCTATCCTGGACCTCAGGAATCTCAACAAATTCCTAGTTCAGGAAAAGTTCAAGATGGTCTCACCATGAACTCTACTTCTGTACTTTCAGGAGAAAGACTGGCTCTACTCTCTAGATCTCAAGGATAAAATGAGGAAAACAGTTAAGAGAAAACTAAAAGGAGCAGTTGCGAAGGTTAAAGACGTACATCAAGCTTGGGTGTTGTTGAAAAATACTATCTTGGAAGTCCAGACCAGCTGTATTCCACGCTTTAAGAAAAGTGGAAGGAAGTCCAAAAACTGACAGCATGGTTTAAAGGTGAGGTCAGAGAGGCTGTTGTTGCCAAAAAAGCATCTTTCAGGAAATGGAAAAAAGAGCCAAACGACGAAACCTGGAAACAGCACAAGCACTGGCAAGTCAAATGCAAGGCATTGATAAGGCAGGCAAAGAGAGAATTTGAGAAGAAGCTTGCTGCGGAAGCAAAAACGCGAAATAAAGACCTTTTCAAGTACATTTGTAGCAAAAAACCTGTGAGAGAGTCAGTTGGACCATCAGATGATAAAGGGGTCAAAGGAGCACTAAGAGGCGACAAGGCGATAGCGGAGAGACTGAATGAATTCTTTGCTTCGGTCTTTACTGAGGAAGATGTAGGGATGTTACCCATGACTGAAGTGGTATTTAAAGGTGCGGAAGAATTGAAGGAAATATCGATACATCGGGAAGATGTCTTACAACTATTAGATAAACTGAAGAGTAGCAAATCACCTGGGCCGGATGGTATACATCCAAGGGTGTTGAAAGAACTGAAATATAAGATTGCAGTTCTGCTATCAGTAATCTGTGAACTATCATTAAAATCATCTCTAATACCTGAAGATTGGAGGATCGCCAATGTAACACCAATTTTTAAAAAGGGTTCCAGGGGTGATCCGGGAAACTACAGACACCGGTGTGCCTGACGTCAGTACTGGGAAAAATGGTAGAAACCATCATAAAGAATAAAATTACTCAGCATGTAGATAGTCACAGCCTAATGGGAGACAGCCAACATGGCTTTAGACAAGGAAGATCTTGTCTTACTAATCTGTTATGTTTTTTTGAAGAAGTGAATAAACAGGTGGACAAAGGTGAGTCGGTTGATATTGTGTATCTGGACTTTCAGAAAGCTTTTGACAAGGTCCCTGATGAGAGACTTTTGGCAAAACTAAAGAGTCATGGGATAGGAGGCAGTGTACTATTGTGGATCAGGAACTGGTTAAAAGATAGAAAGCAGAGGGTAGGGCTAAATGGCCAATTTTCCCAATGGAGAAAGGTGAATAGTGGTGTACCCCAGGGATCTGTGCTGGGTCCGCTGCTTTTTGACATGTTCATAAATGACCTGGAAAGTGGAATAACGAGTGAGGTTTTCAAATTTGCAGATGACACAAAACTATTTAAAGTTGTTAAAACCCAAGAGGATGATGAAAAATTGCAAGAGGATCTTGATAAATTGGAAGATTGGGCATCAAAATGGCAGATGAAATTTAATGTGGACAAGTGCAAGGTTATGCACCTAGGGAAGAACAACCCAAACTATGGTTACACGATGCAAGGTTCCACATTAGGAACCACCACCCAGGAAAAGATTTAGGCGTCATTGTGGATACCATGTTAAAACCCTCGGCCCAGTGTGCAGCGGCGGCCAAGAGAGCAAATAGAATGCTAGGTATGATAAGGAAAGGAATGGAAAATAAACAAAAGATATTATAATGCCTCTATATCGTTCCATGGTGAGACCGCACCTTGAATATTGTGTGCAATTCTGGTCGCCGTATCTTAAAAAGGATATAGCGATTTTAGAAAAGTTACAGAGAAGAGCCACCAAAATGGTAAAGGGGATGGAAGGATACTCCTATGAAGAAAGGCTAAAAAGGTTAGGGCTCTTTAACCTGGAAAAGAGACGGCTGAAGGGAGATATGATAGAAGTCTATAAATTAATGAACGGAGTGGAACGGGTAAACGTAGATCGATTGTTTACCTTATCAGAATATAGAAAGACTAGGGGACATGCAATGAAGCTGCAGGGTAAACTATTTAAGACTAATAAAAGAAAATATTTTTTCACTCAACGTGTAATCAAATTCTGGAATTTGTTACCGGAGGATGTAGTAAAGGCTGTTAGTGTAGCTGGGTTTAAAAAAGGTTTGGACAAGTTCCTGGAGGAAAGGTCTATAAACCATTATTAAGAAGTGACCGAAGATATCAATGCTTGACCCAGTACAAGCATTGTGGAACTTGTGTCTCTTGGGGAAACTGCTAGGTACATGTGACCTAGATTGCCACTGTTGGAAACAGAATACTGGGCTTGATGGACCTTGGTCTGACCCAGTATGGCATATCTTATGTTCTTATGTTCTTACCTACACTCACATCCTCATACATCTCTCTCTCTCACAGAAAGTACCTGTGCTTCTTGTTCCAGGGACTGCATTGACAGTACTGTTCTACCTTTTGTTCTAGTATCCGCTCTAAGAGGTTTACAAAGTGTCTGGCAGTAGTAGTTGCCTACCTCCGCACCTTAGGCATCTTTGTCTTCCATTGCTTAAATGACTGGCTTATCAAGGGCTATTTCCCCTCAGATAGTGACCATATCTCTCCAACACATCATCTCTGTGCTTCAGCATCTAGGCTTTGTCGTCAGCTACCCAAAGTCCCATCTCATTCTGACTCAAAAACTAGAGTTCATTGGGGTGCTTCTGGACACCACACAAGCTTGAGCCTGCCTTCCAGGAGACCGCCTCCACCATCTCATCGAACTGGCAAATCACTGCCGAAACCAGTCCTGCATCAAAGCAAGGGACATGCTCTGTCTCTTGGGACACATGGTCTCCACAGTCCATGTCATCCCCTATGCTCGCCTTCACATGCGTCAAGCACAGTGGTATCTCTCTTCTCAATAGAAGCAGTCAACAGGTCGTTTCACAGACAAGATCACCATCATCACTCAACTTGTAGTCTCCCTCAAATAGTGGTGCACCCCTCCAAATCATCTTGGGTTACCTTTTCAGATGTTCTCACCTCAGTGTACCCTGATGTCAAATGCTTCCAAACAGGGCTGGGGGGCTCACTTCAAAGGCCTAACAACGCAAGGTCTCTGATCGCCCAAGGAAGCTTCTTACCACATCAACCTCTTGGAACTCAAGGCAATTGCCAGTGCTCTTTGTGTGTTCCATCCTTAGTTGACTGGACAACTTGTACTCATTCAGACCGACAATCAGGTAGCCATGTATTCCATAAACAAACAAGGGGGAATCAGATCTCACCTCCTTTGCAGGAAGGCGGTCTGCCTCTGGGTCTTCACTGTCTCTCATTGGATGCTGCTTCGAGCAGTTTACCTTCTAGGGGACCTCAATGCGATAGTGGACAACCTGAGTCAAGTCCTTCGACTACACAAATGGACTGTCCATCAAGAGACAGCACAGCACAACTTTTGGTTATGGGGAACTCCCATAATCGACCTCTTTGCTACTCCAGTGAATGCATAGCTTCTTCAGTTCTGCTCCAGAATCCCATCTCCACATAGCCAGGCCTCAGATGTGTTTCTCCTACATAGGGGACAGGGACTGTTTTATGTATTCCACCCATTCCGTTGATACTGAAGACACTATTCAAGTTGCTGTTAGACAGGGGAACAATGATTTTCATCACCCCATTCTGGCCATGTCAACTGTTGTTTCCAGTGCTCCTTCGATTCGTGCAACAACAGCCTCTCAGTCTGGGATGTGCACCCAACCTCCTCTCGCAGGACCAGGGCTCACTCCTCCATCCCAATTTGAGAGCACTCCATCTGACGAAAAGCCTAGTCCTGTCTCACCTAGAACTTCCAGACAAAGTTAAAAATATCCTCCTGGCATCTAGAAAAGACTCCACTCGACGCACTTATGCCTTCAAATGGCGCAGGTTTTCCCTCTGGTGCTTCCAGAGGGGTGTCAGCCTATTTTACTTGCCCGGTTGTTTTGCTAATTGAATGGGGTGCGAAAACAAAGGCTAACACACTTTGTAATAAAGATAAGCAGTTTATTTATAAAACAAAGAAAAGATATCTTGAAAGCAAGTAATTACAGGAGAATAATACATCACCGACAGAGTTATGAACTTCATCTCATGCCACACTTTGACTAAATGGATCCCAGATTCAGCCAGGCAGGAGAGACTTCAGTCAGGAGACTTCTAGGTAACGCACATGTTTGTTCCATGGATGAGATCCCTTCACTTCTCCCTGGCTGAAAACAGCACCCATTTTATCCTTTTGCAGCAGTAACCAGTTATTTTCCATCAGGTGACATACACATAGTATAGGGTCAGTTATTCATTAAACATAATCAAGACGCTGGCCGGACATCTGAGAATGCTCAAGGGATACAGTCCCCATCCCATGGTTTTAAAAGCTCAAAACTCTACAATTGATAATTTCTTTATTGTGTATGCATTTGCCAGGTGAAAAGTTCTTCTTATCTTGTGTACCAGTATCTCTCTGTAGTTATGCAAACAGTTTCTCACAAAATTGTAAAACTGAGGTTCAATTATCCCCTAACTAATTGCTGATGCATAATCAGTAATCAATTTTAATTCATTTGTACTACACCGGTGGAGTGTCTATTCCAATATCTTTTTCATCTTTCTATGGCAGGGCTAAAGACAAATGCATTTCAAGTCCACCTTAGTGCCATTGCGGCCTCTCACCATTCAGTCGACGGACAACCAATATCTGTCCATCCTCTGGTAGCACGCTTCATGTGTGGCCTTAAGGCTCCTAACTAGGCCACCAATCAGACTGCCTCCAGTGGCCTGGGACCTGTTGTCCAGGCTCAACTGCTCAAATCTCCCTTTGAACCCCTCGCCTCAGCTTCTCTGAAGTTCCTCACTTGGAAGGTCGCCTTCTTGGTTGTTCTCAGATCAGCTCATTATGTCAGTAAATTGCAAGCACTGGTGGCTCATAGTTCTCGCACACTCTTCCGCCATGATAAGGTGGTCCTCCAGATGCATCACGCATTTCCTTCCGAAGGTGGTCTCTCTTTTCTACCTTAATCAGTCTGTTTCCCTTCCAACCTTTTTTTCCAAACCTCATTCATCTCAAGCTAAAGCAACGCTGCATACCCTAGATTGCAAGAGAGATTTAGCCTATTCGGACAGAACAAAAGCCCATTGACAGTCTTTATAGCTTTTTGTATCTTGATTCTAGTCACTTGGGCCTACAAGGTAACAAAGCATACCCTTTCCAACTGGATTGCTGACTGCATTTCCTTTGCTTATGTGCAGGCTGGTCTCCCAAGGTGGTGAACTGGATCTGAAATTGGTTGACTGGCAGACGACAGAAGATGTTGGTAAACAGAATTCACTTGGATGAAAAGAAGGTGAATAGTGGAATGCATCAGGGATCTGACCTGGGGCAGGAACTATACAATGTATATGTGAGTGATATTGATGAAGGACTCAATGGAAAATTCTGTCTATTTGCAGATGACAGTAAAATTTGCAACAGAGTAGACTCCCCTGAGGGAGTGGATAACATGAGGAAAGATCTGCAAAAGCTGGAAGAATGGTCTAATGCTTGGCAGTTAAGATTTAATGTGGAAAAGTGCAGTGTCATGTGCTTGGGATGCAGATATCCAAGGGAATTGTATGAGATAGGGGGCAATAGGTTGGTGTGCATGGACCAGGAGAAGGGCCTTGGAGTGATTGTTTCTGAGGATCTCAAAGTGGCGAAACAGTGTGAAAAGGCGGTGGCCAAAGCCAGAAGGATGCTGGGCTGCATACAGAGAGGAATTACCAGCAGAAAGGAGGACATACTAATGCTACTGTACAAGTCGCTGGAGAGGCCTCACTTGGAATATTGTGTTCAGTTTTGGAGACCATATCTTACAAAGGATATAAAAAGACTGGAAACTGTTCAGAGGAAGGCGACCAAACTTATTTGGAGCCTGCACCAGAAGACGTATGAACAGAGACTCCAAGGCCTGTATATGTATACTCTAGAGGAGAGATTGACAGGGGAGATATGATACAGATCTTTGAATACTTAAGGAGTATTAATGAACAAACAAACCTTTTTCAAAGATGGGGAAGCTGTAATACTAGAGGGCATAACATGAAACTGCAAGAGGGTAAACTGAAAGGCAACGTCAGGAAATACTTTTTCACTGAAAGGGTGATGGATGCTTGGAATGCCCTCTCAATGAAAGTGGTGGGGGCAAATACAGTGACTGAATTCAAAATGGCATGGAACAGACATAGTGGATCCCTTTATAGAAACAGAATAAAATCAAAATAAACTTAACTGTCTCTGATATCTCAACAAATAGAGTGACCTGCCCTGCACAGAGCGGTGGGTACACCCCTAAACAAAGGCATGGAGAAAGGTGACCTGCATGGAGCGGTGGGCGTACTTACTTTTGCCACCTTGCTGGACAGACTAGATAACCATGCTGGTCTTTATCTGCCATTTATATACTATGTTACTGTATAATGCATATAGGGACAGTCTTTTTTTTTTTTTTAAACTTTTATTTTCATTTTGCAACAAACAAAAGAAACAACACACCAAAGGAGACAAAACAAGTATACAATAAAGAAAAGTAAACCCAATTACCCCCCACCCCCACGCTTCTTCTCTAGCTGATTATGTCAGCATGTGAACGCTTCCAAACAACAGTGATTATATACATCAAAACAATCAAAAGAGTATCTGCGATACAGAATAATCATGGGACAAAGATATATACAAATTTAGACAGTCAGATGAGAGCATTGAGCAGAATGTACATAGTCATTGAGCATCTTCCATTTAGACCGATGATGAGGAGTCTGAATGGGGGAAGCAAACATACGAGGTATTTGTTCATATTACTGTAGAGACAGACATGATTCCACCATTCATTGGGGCTCAGATGAGAGCTATTTTTCCAGTATTTCGTGATTAGGGAAATAGCAATGCCAAGCATAAAGTCCAAAAGGAAGTAAGCCGTTTTTGGAAGAGAGGGGATCCCCGCAGCTGAGCGAAGTCCCACTATCCTCCAAGAAAGGGGCTCTTGAAAGTGCAAAATAGACTGAATACGACCCCAGACCCGACGCCAGTAATACTGTAGTGCGGGACATTCATACATAACATGAGGTAATGAACCAATGGCCGCATGACATGTCCAACAGCTATTGCCCTGAGTAGTGTTCCATTTGGCTAATCTGTCAGGAGTGTAAAAACACCGGTGGGCTAGAAAGAAGAGTGTCTGAGTGAGTGAGGCGGATCGGGAGACCCGTGTCACTCTACTCCAGACAAGGCTCCATTGCTCCGGGGTCAAAGTCACATGCAATTCTCTCTCCCATGCTTTCTGCGCTATAGGGGTATCTCTAGTTATAGCATTACATAAGGTTTTGTAAAAATTGGATGCTACACCCGGTGAATTACCGATAGATCGGATAGTCTCCAACCAACCTTGTGTAGGGGAGGCCGATGGCGGGAGCACCTTAGCACTCCGAAGGCAATGCTGAAGTTGCACCAACTGAAAGTAGTGTTTCGCTGGGAGACCAAATTCAATTTGCAATTCACTAAAAGTTTTCCAGCGACCTTCATGGAACAACTGACTAGGAATCCAAATGCCCCTAGTGTACCAGGGGCTCCACGCCATCGGCTTATTTTGTATTCGAAATCGAGTATTGTACCAAAGTGGGAGCTTGTCTAACGGACAGAGTCGGGAGTCTAAAGATTGCATAAGATTATTAAAGGCACCTAAGGTGTCTAAAAGCATTGGTGGAAAGTGGGAGTCTGATGGGAGAGTCATACCAGGGAGAAAAGTAAGAGGAATCGGTTTGCAAAGGTCCTCTTCTATGTCTAGCCACACAGGTCTACTCGGTACTGGATCTTCCAGCCAACGAGCGCCTTGTTTGAGAAGAAAAGATTGATGATACTACAGTAAATCAGGTAATCTGACACCCCCATATTCCTTATCTGCTTGCAGCAAATGATTCGCTATCCTAGGTGTTTTGTTTTGCCACAAGTATCGAGTAAGAAGGACCTCTAAATCTTAATATATACGACGAGGTAAGATAAAGGGCAACATTTCTAAGATATAATTCACTTTCGGAACAATCATCATATATATGGTTTCTAATCGACCCCACCAGGTAAGTGTTAAAGGAGTCCAGCGGTGAGTAAGCGCCCGGACTTTAGAGGTTAAGTCTTTGGCATTGAAGGAGATAGTGTCTTCCAAAGGAGAACAATAGTGAACCCCAAGGTATTTGACCATGCGAGGTTGCCATAAAAAGGGGAAGGGTTGCATATCTGCCTGATGAAGCAAAGGATTTAATGGAAAGGCTACCGACTTGGTCCAATTTATCTTATAACCGGACAGTTGTGAGTATTTACCAATTTGCTCTAGGACAGCCGGTACTGAGTCTATAGAGACAAAAAGCATAAGGTCATCAGCATACGCTGAAATTTTGATTTCCCTATGGGTGAAGGGGACTCCATGAATCTCCTCCGATTGCCGGATTAGTAAAGCCAAGGGTTCGAGTGCAAGATCGAAGAGAAGTGGAGACAGTGGGCATCCCTGGCGAGTGCCGCGTTGAAGGGGAAAAGGCTGAGACTTTAAAGCATTGGCACATATACTGGCTGTAGGCTGTGCGTACATGGTGCGAAGACAACGGAGAAAACCTTCCCCGAATCCGTACCAGCGGAGGACTGCAAACAGGAAGGGCCACTCTAAGCGATCAAAGGCCTTCTCAGCATCAAGTGAGAGACCAACAAATGGGCGATCAAGATTAACTGCGGTAGTCAGTACATGGCATAGAGTCCGAGCATTGTCAGCAGTTGATCTACCAGGAATGAAACCGCATTGATCTGGGTGTATTAAGGTAGGCATCCTATCAGAGAGCCGGGTAGAGAGAATGGTGGCAAATATTTTATAGTCCGCGTTTAGGAGGGAAATTGGACGATAATTAGCTGTTAGTTGCGGGTCTCTCCCCTCTTTCTCAAAAACTACTATATTTGCCATTGAAAAGGACCCAGAAGGAGAACCCTCCTCGGCCAGAGCAGAAAAATAAAGTTTCAAAACTGGAGCTAAGTCAGCGTGAAAGGTTTTGTAGAATTCAGCAGGGAGACCGTCTGGGCCTGCGGCTCGACCTGAGGCACATTTCTTGATAGCAGAATGAATTTCTGAGACAGTAAATGGTGAGGGACAGTCTTAAAGATCTCAATATGTATACTCTGGAGGAAAGGTGAAAAAGAGCAGATATGATAGAGACGTTTAAATAAGGCATAAGTGCACAGGAGGAGAGCCTCTTTCAATTGAATGTGAAAGGAGATAGATTCAGGAGTAATATAAGGGAATATTTTTTTATGGAAAGAGTGGTAGATGCATGGAACAGTCTCCCAGTGGAAGTAGTAGAGACCAGGACAACATGGAAAACATGGGACTAACACAGAAGATTTCTAAAACACTAGCATTGAATATCCAGATTTGGGGATTGGAAGATGGCGTCGATGGACATTCTTTGGCTCACCTGCACAGAGACGCCTTGCTATTCCTTTTTTTTCCTTTCTTCAGTGCCTCACTCAAGTCAGAAATACAATGCAAAGCTTCTGGTCACTGAAGCATATATCCGCAGGCTACTGTATTCTTTTGTGTGGCCTGCCAGTGGGGAGAGTAAAGCTCTGATTAGCCTGCTTGGATCGGCAGGGGTGGAAGATGATCCTGCGCCACCTCCTTGGGCTCGATGTATCTCAGAATCCAGAGTGCCGTAATCCTCCTCAGCAGTTGGCATGGAAGTTCCTTGGGCTGTAGCTGTGGGACTGCTGTGGGAGGAGTCCAGCAGTTTTGTTCCCCTGGTTTCACAGTCATCCTGCACTACGAGAGTAGACCGAGTTACGGGGGGGGGGGGGGGGGGGGGGAGGGGGGGGGGCTGCTAACATGCAGGGAGAGTTTGGGGCTTCAGAGGAGCACTCTGCTCATCACCAGCAAGGAAAGCAAGTTTTGAAGCCTCCTTCGGCACTGAGGCTGATGAACTCTTTTTGGGGAGACTCTGATGCTGGCGGCCCTTTCGTTTAGGTGAGTGAGACCTAATGTGTTTACTCTGGAAACTTTGTGGGATGGTCTTTCAAAGTTTTGACAGTCTCTCTTTTTGAGCTTCATTCCATTTTAACGCTGTTGAGTTAGTCGAGCCAGAAAATTGAGGCACTTGAAACTTTATTGGAAGAAGTTGAAAGTAGAATATCTTCTTTAGAAGGAAGCTTGGATCAGCTCCAAGATAATGCTTCAGCACTGATGAAAGACTCTAAGATTATACATCAGAAGCCTGAATCTCTTGAAATTGCACATAGGAGTAGAAATTTGTAGATTCTTAATATCTCCAGGAACAAGCAGGAATGAGTCTTCACATATGGGTACGTCGGTACCGACGGAGCCTGCGCGGGAACGCTCCCCAGCGTCCCAAAAAAGGAAAGCTTTGGGAGCATCCCACAGCGCCTGCGTGCTGCCTTCCCGCCTTTCCTAACCGCCTCTCTCCAGTTCTATCTTCCTCCTATGGATCTCAGGTAACCAAACATAAGTCCAGCTGGTCCTCGAAGGGTAGATCTCCCTCTAAGCATTGAGATGCCTCCGGGCTTGCCCTCAAGGATCCTGCACCGGCAAAAGTACCCCGGCGGGAAGCTCCGGCTTCCAAAGCTCCTCCTATGGGGTCACAGGTTGACATCGATGGCACGGCCTCGACCGATCACCTGTTGCAATGTTCTGGGGTACCGGTGGAATCTGCCGGTACCGACCTCCAGACATTCATGGCGTCGATGGATCAGAATGTTCTGACCGTGCAGCGTGCCATTACGGCATTCATACAAGCTGCGACGCTGCTGGTACCGCAACAAGCTTCGTTGTCGGTACCGGCTCCGATATCGGTTCCATCAACATTGGCTTCGGTGTCGACTGCAGCGGTACCCTGTCCGATGATGCCTATCGGTACCGATGACTCCCGATGTCGATACCACCCGGTATGCGTATCGGGCTTTACAGGAGCATCCAGACAGGCGATACTTCGATTCCTCCGAAGACTCTGATGCATCGGAGGCCTCTGTCGAAGCATCGGCACTCCTTCCTCAGGAGCCTTCTTCTCCAAAAAGAAGAATGTCCCCTCCAGAAGACTTGTCTTTTCAAGACTTCATAAGGGAAGTGGCCAAGGGGCTTTCTATCTCAGTAGCCCCTGAGACAGAGCCTAGAGCCAAAAAATTGGATATTTTGCAATACCCCAAGGCTCCTAAAGAAGCAGCCACTTTGCCAATTCATGAGATCCTTTATGACCACATGATAGGCATATGGGAGACTCCTCTCACCATCTCTTCTCATTCTCGTAGGTTGGATACCATGTATCATGTCCCTCCTTGTCCTGGATTTCATAAAACTCAGCTTCCTCACCATTCTATTGTGGTGGAGTCTGCTATGAAAAAGTTAAAGAGTGCAAAGAGGCACTCATCTGCTCCTCCAGGAAGAGAATGTAGAACCTTAGATGCTTTTGGCAGGAAAATTTTCCAGGCCAGTATGCTTGTTGCCAGAATCAAGTCCTATAGTCTCTATATGGGGATGTTTCTGAAGGAAGTTACAGATCATCTGCAAACTTTCCTCCCTTTTCTTCCAGAAGATAAAAGGGAAGACTTTCTTACCTGGCTTAAGCATGCCCAGGAGTTTCCAAATTTTCTAACCGTGCAGCCTTTGACTCTTTTGAGGGGGCCAGCAGGAGCCTCGGCCATTGCCATAGGTGCACGCAGAATTGCTTGGTTACAAGCTTCTGATTTGGAACCCTGGGTCCAAGATGGATTAGGAAATCTTCCTTGTACAGGTGAAAAACCTGTTTGGCAAAGATTGGCAAGCAAAGGCCACTCAAATGGATGCAGAAAATTCTGCTTTGGATAGGCTTTCAAAGTCTACCTCTAATCCTGTCCAGAAGAGGTTGTTCAAAAAGGCACATTTTCCCAAGAAGGGAAGATATTATCCTGTTTATGGTCAGCAGACATCTTCTGCAGGTCGTTTTGCTGCAAAGCATCAACAACCTAAACAGGCCAAGCCTAAGGCAGGAGGATCTACCCAAGAGGATTGTGGAAAGCTGCAGGAGGATCTGGATAAATTGGAAGACTGGGCATCCAAATGGCAGATGAAATTTAATGTGGACAAGTGCAAAGCTATGCACCTAGGAAAGAACAACCCACACTATAGTTACACAATGCAAGGTTCCACATTGGGAACCACCACCCAGGAAAAAGATTTAGGAGTCATCGTGGATAACATGTTAAAACCCTCTGCCCAGTGTGCAGCGGCAGCCAAGAAAGCAAATAGAATGCTAGGTATCATAAAGAAAGGGATGGAAAATAAAACAAAGGATATTATAATGCCTCTGTATCGTTCCATGGTACGACCGCACCTTGAATATTGTGTGCAGTTCTGGTCACCGTATCTTAAAAAGGACATAGCATTATTAGAAAAAGTACAGAGAAGAGCCACCAAAATGCTGAAGGGGATGGAAGGCTACTCCTATGAAGAGAGGCTACAAAGGTTGGGGCTCTTCAACCTGGAAAAGAGACGGCTGAGGGGAGATATGATAGAGGTCTATAAATTAATGAATGGAGTGGAGCAGGTAAACGTGGATCAATTGTTTACGCTATCGGAATATAGAAAGACTAGGGGACATGCAATGAAGCTACAGGGTAAACTATTTAAGACAAATAAGATAAAATATTTTTTCACTCAACGTGTAATCAAACTCTGGAATTTGTTACCGGAGGATGTGGTAAGGGCTGTTAGTGTAGCTGGGTTTAAAAAAGGTTTGGACAAGTTTCTGGAGGAAAGGTCCATAAACCACTATTAAAAAGGGACCCAGGATAATCAGTGCTTGACCCAGTACAAGCATTGTGGAACCTGTGTCTTTTGGGGATACTGCTAGATTGGCCACTGTTGGAAACAGGATACTGGGCTTGATGGACCTCGGTCTGACCCAGTATGGCATATCTTATGTTCTTATGTTCTTAAGGCTGCAAGGCCTACTGTAGCCCAACAGCCTCAGCCTCCTCAGGGCCTTTGACTTGCAGCTAGAGAACTTAGCCTTTCTGGCTCTAAAAGAACCAGAGCCTCTCACCATTCCAGGAAGGTTAGCTCAATTTGCTCCCAGATGGGAGCAAATCACAGCAGAGCAGTGGACCCCTTTCCATCATAAGGGAAGGGTACAAACTTCATTTCTCAAACCTTCCTCCTTACACCATGGTGAGACAGTTCAATTCTCCAACATCTCTCCTCGATCTTCTGGGTCAAGAGATTTCTACCCTTCTTGCCCAAGGGGCAATAGAAGAAAGTACCTCTTCTTCAACAGGGCTCAGGGTTCTACTCCCCCTACTTTCTAATCCCAAAGAAAACAGGGGGTTACAGACCCATATTAGATCTCAGAGAATTGAACAAATTCCTATGCAAGGAGAAATTCAAGATGATTTCTCTAGGTACTCTCCTTCCATTCCTTCAGAGTCAGGATTGGCTTTGTTCTCTAGATCTCAAGGATGCGTATACCCATATATTCATCCATCCAGCACACAGAAGGTTCCTTCGGTTCCTTTATCAGGGAAAGCACTACCAATACAGGATGCTTCCCTTTGGTCTGGCCTCTGCTCCAAGAGTGTTCACAAAATGCATGGCAGTAATAGCTGCATTTCTACGCACTCTAGGTATATTCATATTCCCATATCTGGACGACTGGCTCATCCGAGCTTCATCCCAATCAGAGGCCCAGACTTCCCTAGCCTGCACAATGCGTGTTCTGCAGTATCTGGGACTGGTGATAAACATTCCAAAGTCCCAACTCACCCCTACTCAGTCTCTAGAGTTCATAGGGGCCTTGCTGGATACCACAACTGCAAGGGCCTATCTTCCCCAGGCCCGTTGCCTACGCTTAGTGCAGTTAGCCTCTCAGATTCAGTTAAAAACCCATCTAACTGCTCGAGAGATGTTACAACTGCTAGGCCACATGGCATTCCCTGTGCATGTGGTCCCTTATGCTCGCCTTCACATGAGGGCAGCTCAATGGACTTTGTCCACCCAGTGGACCCAGGCATCAGGGAGTCTGTCAGACAAAATAGCAACCTCCAGGCGCCTCTTTTGGTCTCTCCAGTGGTGGAAGTCCACTCAAAACCTGTTGCTGGGGTCCCCCTTCCAACAGTTGTTACCCCAAGCAATCCTTACAACAGATGCCTCTCCAAAGGGTTGGGGAGCTCATCTTCAAGACCTCTCCACCCAGGGCATTTGGTCCCCACAGGAGACCTCCCTACATATCAACATCTTAGAGCTCAGAGCAATCTTCTTGGCTCTCAGAGTCTTCCATACCCTGCTCAGCTACAAGACAGTCCTCATTCACACGGACAACCAAGTAGCCATGTTCTATGTGAACAAGCAGGGAGGGACTGGCTCTCTGTCGCTTTGCAACGAAGCTCTGAGATTGTGGGCCTTCGCCAGAGAGCATCAAATTCATCTTCTGGCAGTATACCTTCCAGGAGTTCAAAACTCTTGGGCAGACAGACTCAGTCGAGTTCTGCTTCCACACGAATGGTCCCTTCATATGGACCAGATAGTCAGAATCTTTCGAATTTGGGGAACCCCGGACATAGACCTCTTTGCAAGTCCGTGGAATGCCAAACTTCCCCGATTCTGTTCCAGAATTCCGTGTCAGGGAGTTCAGGCCAGGGATGCCTTCCTCCTTCATTGGGGTCAAGACTTCCTGTACGCCTTTCCACCCATTCCCCTAATTCCCAAGACCCTGTTCAAACTTCAGAGAGATCGAGGGACTATGATCCTCATAGCTCCACGTTGGCCACGCCAAGGGTGGTACCCTCTACTTCTGCATCTTTCCCAAGCTCCCTCCCTGGACTTAGGGTCTGCTCCAGATCTCTTGTCTCAGGAGGGGGGAACGTTGTGGCACCCAAACCCCCAATCTCTCCATCTCAGGGCTTGGTTGCTGAAGGCTTAGACCTTCAAGATTGGCATCTTTCTCAGCAAGTAAGGGATATCCTTCATGCTTCCAGAAAGCCTTCTACTAGACGTTCCTATGCTTTTAAATGGAAGAGGTTTACCATTTGGTGTGCTGAGATGGGTATTAACCCTCTAGCAATACCTTTGAATTCTTTACTAGAGTATCTCCGGCCTCTGTCCCCAGCAGGCCTCAAACAGAATTCAGTAAGGGTCCATTTGAGTGCTATTGCAGCATCTCTCAAGCCTCTCAATGGACAACCTGTTTCCTCTCATCCTCTTATTGCAAGATTCATGAGAGGCCTCCTTTTAACTAAACCTCCCATTAGACCACCTCCAGTGGCATGGGACTTGAATCTGGTTCTTGGTCAGCTCATGAAGCCACCCTTTGAACCCTTAGCCGCCACCTCCTTGAAATGTCTTTCCTTGAAGGTTATCTTTCTTATTGCAGTCACCTCAGCTCGCTGCATAAGTGAACTGCAGGCCTTAGTGGCTAATCCACCTTATACAAGGTTCCATCATGATAAGGTAGTCCTTAGGACCAATCCACACTTTATGCCTAAAGTGGTCATCTTAACCAAGAGGTGTATTTACCTGTCTTTTTCCCAGGTCCTCATGCATCAAGTGCAGAGAGGAATCTTCATAACCTGGATTGTAAGAGGGCTCTTGCTTTTTACTTACAAAGGACACAGCAACATAGAAAGTCTTCCAACTCTTTGTTGCTTTTGATCCCTCTCATTTGGGACTTCCAGTCTCTAAGAGGACACTGTCCAATTGGATTGCTCAGTGTATTTCTTTCGCCTACCAGAGTAAGAACCTTTCTCTGGAGGGCCATGTCACAGCTCATAATGTGAGGGCCATGGCCACCTCTATGGCTCATCTAAATTCTGTGTCCATCGACCAGATCTGTCGAGCGGCCACCTGGGCCTCGGTTCATACTTTCACAGCCCATTACTGTTTGGACAAGGACTCCTGCCGGGATGCCTTGTTTGGTCAGGTTGTTCTCAAACACCTGTTCCATGCTTAATCAACTCCTACCCCTCCATCCCTGGTTGGATGCCTGAGATCCATGGCAGGAGGTAGAGCCCTTCCCAGGGTCTCACAACCTTGGGGATCTCCCAGGCATCTCTAGCTGGGGAGTCCCCATATGTGAAGACTCATTCCTGCTTGTTCCTGGAGATAGCACAGTTACTTACCTGTAACAGGTGATCTCTGGGAACAGCTGGAATAAGTCTTCACAACCCACCCACCTCCGCTAGGAGTTGTATCTCTCTATCTATCTTTCCTTTCCTCTCTCTCTCTTTGTCTCAGCTTTAAAACTCGAACTGGAGAGAGGCGGTTAGGAAAGGCGGGAAGGCAGCGCGCAGGCGCTGTGGGATGCTCCCAAAAGCTTTCCTTTTTTGGGACGCTGGGGAGCGTTCCCGCGCAGGCTCCGTCGGTACCGACGTACCCATATGTGAAGACTTATTCCTGCTGTTCCCAGAGATCACCTGTTTCAGGTAAGTAACTGTGCTTTCCCCAAGGTTCCTTCTGTTTCTGCACTGGAATTGTTTAGAAAGTTTCTTATTTCAGTTTTGAAGATACCTCTTGAATCGGTGCCTCCAATATCTAAAGCTTTTTGTCTATTGCTAAAGTCAAGATTGTGGAAGGTCATGAACAATCTTCAGTGTTTATCTTGTGACAGTTTGGATTTGATTGCCTTTTCAGAGAGGTCTGAGTCCGAACCCAAGTTGACCGCTTCTTGGGCCACCTTGGATTTGATCTCAGACCCAGACAGGCCCCTAAAAATGTATTTTTGTTCCTCAGACAGTGTTTATGGACTGCTGAATCAGGATTTTCTTGGATGTGTCTAGAGGAAAACAGAAAAGGAGGAAGAAAATTTTGTTGTTAAAACTTGGGATGCTTCATGTGGGTGGGTTATTCTTTTTACACTTTCCTTGTAAATGTTTAGTTAAGTTGATGGAGTCCAGTTTTTTATTTTTGACCCACAGCCTCTGTCCACCTTTAGTTCATTTAGGTTGGTTATCACCCTGTTTGCCCCTGTAGTGTGCACTGACATGAGTCCTGAAGTGAAGTAGGGGCGTTTTTCCGGTAGGCTTAGTTTCTTCCTACCGTTGTCTACCTTATTTCCTTCTCACCTTTCTATTGAGGGCTTGAAAGTACTGGTATGTTTTATAGCTTTGTGTGACTAGAGGGTCGCCATGAGTCGACACTGACTCTAAGGCACTTAACAACAGCAACAACAACATGTTGCCTTTTGCTCTGCAAGAAATTCTTCTTGTAGTATATTGGAAACTGCATAAATAAAAAAAATTAAAAAATCCAAGATCTGTACAGGAAAGAAAGGGACTACAGTAGTTGGTATGGCTTTTTTTTGTCGTCATGTTTCTAGTAGTTTATAAAGACAAGTAGGCGCCAATGACTTTATAAAATAGGCTTAACATAGACACCTCAAAATGCCCCTTAACTGGGCACCCACTAATAAACTTTTTAGTTTGTATTTCATAATTGCCCTCGCATTTTATTTTTCATGTTAACTGTATGAAATATTTTATTGTGATCTGCATTGACCCATTGTTCTGGGAAAAGGCAGAATATAGATTCTTAAATTAAATTTCATTTAATTACTCCAGTTAAGTACAAGTACATAAGTATCTAATAAATGTATTGAAGATTAAACCTCTCTCATCCATGATGATGGGATTTCTTCACCAAATGTTGCTGTGCTATCTACAAACTTTTTTCCATTTCTAGAGATTTTATATAGATGTCCAGCTACTGAGCATTTTACAGTTTGTAGAGTTAGCATAAGTTTGCAATGCATGAGACGTGACTCTAGTCTTAGAGCAATAACAAAGTTGCTACTCTTGACTTTGAACCTTGCAGTGATTCAGTCACTTTTCATAAGTTTTTGTGTATCCAATATGTTCAATATATTTTCTTTTCAGTTTATTTATAAGAATATTCCTACTAATAGAAGTATGCAAGTATATCTATATATTAATTTCTATATGTCCCATAGTGCACTTGACTTTTCATTTGGAGGTCAGTTTTCAAAGCCATTTATATGGCAAGCCTGTCTTAAAAACTATCCTCTCTTGAGCTGCAACAACAAAGCAGTTTGAAAATAGTTCCTAATAAACATGGAGACAGTGTGTTAAGTTGCAAGCAGTATAGCAATATTTACAAAGAACCACTGCATCATAAATACAGTCTTCATTACAGAAGTAGCATATATATAGGCCAGTTTAGTGGCATGTACTGTAGCCACTGTTCCCTCTAAGCTGTGTGCGTGTGCGCGCGCACACACCTCGCCGAGCAAGCGCACATACTTTACAACAGAGCGCACAAAAATTACGGCTCTGATTCTGATAGAAAACAACACAGACGTCTTAAAATTTAAAAGTTACGATTGTAATTACTAGAAATTTCCCGCTTCATTTCGTAATCGTCTATTTTCATTTAATTTGATTAAAATCAGTGTGGTGTACATACTGTATTCTGATGTGCAGTCAAATTTTAAAGTATATAACTCCGAGTGTCGTTATGTGGCGCACAAAAATGTAACCTTCCTTCAAAAGCTGCACACAGCTGGTATTTTATGCGCACACAGCCTACAGAAAATTGAGGGGAACATTGACTGTAGCTCCTATACATTAATATGCAAAAAAAAGTGTTGCTAATGAATGGGCTTCATTAGAAATAATGGAAGCCATGGTAAATAATGCATGTTGCTGCAGAAAATATATGGTAATATGGTATCACATTGTAATGGATCAAACTGCTAGTGACTGCTGCAGAGGAGCAATAAATCTTTGGTGCCTTCTATTTTCTCCCCTTTGTTCTAAAACATTTGCTCCAAGGCACAAAAGGTCATGATACTACTAATGAGAGTCTTGATGATAAAATGAAAATATGGTTGTAATGATCACTGCTACATGGTTTACTTCCTTTTCCATAAAAATTATATTTTTGTTGGACTACAGCTGCTTCACTTCTAAGTTCTTTTTATTCTTTTTAAAGTGATCATATAAAAATATTTAAAAAATATCAATGTAAATAAACAAAACAACGTTTGCGTTTTGAACTGGCACAGCTAAGTTCTGCTTGAGGGTATCTTTGATAATATAATATTCATCTCAGCCAAAGTTGTCCACAGTGTTTCTTCATTCCAATTATATCCCGTCAAATAACATAAAACTCCAATCTTGTTACTTCTTGGGAGCTTCCATGGCTTTTGGTAAAGAAATGGCCGCAGCATCCTTTTATCATCCCAGGCTCTTCCCCAGGGAATACAATTGAAATTTAGAGGGCATAGCGTGCCTCTAAATCACTATCATAATATTATACATACAGTAAAAACCAATGTATGCCAGTCATTTTGTTGATTGAGGCCAAAAGGTTATACAGTATGAAATGTAAAAAGCCAAAATTGCTCTTTGTAATTTAACCATGCTTCATGATTGCTTCCTCACCAGCAAACCCATATATGATAAATCACATGTCAAAGGAATAGTGATATTGATGACAATGTTCCACAATAGGATCACTTTTATTAGTGATGTTCTTTCAATTGATGCGCCATAGTACGTTTAGTCCAACCCATGTAAATCTTCTTACAGGGACAGAGCAAGATATGGACGACATATGTTTAACAAGTGGAAAAATATCTTGATTGCACCAATTTATTTGTAGAGGGAGCACTACAACTATCTCCTTCCAAAAACAGTAGACAAATATCATGGATTTCACAAGAAATATGTCCAACCTCTCAGGATAGATTATGATCTTGATCCCAAGTAACAAAATGACTGACAAAATTAGCAATATTTTTGTCCCAACGATATGCTATAGTTGGAGATGCAGAAAAACAGGCATGTACCTGCAAAATCCGCCAGTGTTTATATCTTATTGAAACTACTATAGAAGCTCTAGATGAGAAGGGCAGCATGCAGACTAAAGGCATAGTAATCACAGATCCTCCCAAATTCGTGGGTGGTAACAACAGCTCACATTCTGCATAGAGCCCTCACCGATGCTGCTCCTCTGAGAGAGGAGTTTTGTAGGTTTGGAGGGAGTCGAGAAGCCAGTAGTTCAGTGATCGAGGGAAGCCTTGGTGTTTGTAAACAATGCTGAATGTCAGTACAGTACTAATGGCCTAGATACCCTAAGGTCCTACTTTTAAAAGTGGCGTCAATGCCCTATCAACACTGCTCCTCTGATGGATGAGCTTATAAGGCCCAGAGGGAGTTGCGAACAAAGTTTTGGTGTGTAGAGAATGATAGTGAATGTCAGCACAGCACTAACTAATTTTTTGTTGCTTTAGTAGAAGGGTCTTTTAAGGAGGTTGTTTATTTGCTTGCTTTAGGGCTTTCTTTGTTTACTTCTAGCTCTAAGGGAAAGAAGGAGTCACAGTACTTCTGAGATGATAGTTCCCTCTTTCCCACCCCAACTTCCAAATCTTTCTGTATAGACCCTGTCTGTTTTGTGGGAATAGCTGATATTAAGATTAACTGTGTTTATAAATTAAGCTTGGGGATATTCATTTTACTGGGACCTGAGTATCCAGATAACAAAGGTTTAAATCTTGGAGAAAGCTTGCTTCTTCAAGGAGGGGGGAGGAGAAAGTTCTTTGCTCTCATCTCGCACCTGGCCTGTGACCACACCTACGGGTCTGAGACCGGCTGCAGGAGCTGTAGATCTTTCACAAAGCTAAGACTCTAATTTTTTTCTCATTTCTGCTGGTTTCAGAGTTTAACTGTCTGTTTTTGTGGGAATTGCTTATTTAAGATTAACTGTGCTTATAAATTAAGCTTGGGGATAATCTGACTTACTGCTTTTCTGGGTAGTCTTGGAGCAGATATCTGTGGGTGCCCCCAGTTCAGGAACAGCCTACTGGCCAGAGACACTTAGGTTCCCGCCCACCCTACCCTTTGCCCCACCCACCCCAGGGGCTGCATTGCCTATATAGTACTTGCATACATTGCCATCTATCCCTTTAACTTGGGTTAGAGCCCACATCATCTTCCTCCTTTTTTCTTCTTCCTCTTCTCCTTCTAGGACTGCTTATTCAGCATGTCATCTATTCAGTGCAATAACTGCAGTACTTTCATTCCAAGACACATCATTTGGAACCTCAGAGCTTGTCCTATGTGCCTCAGGTCAGCTGCCATGCATAAAGAACTGAATCTACTAAGGGAAGACCTAGCTGCCATGCATAAGGAGGTGACCCTACTGAGGGAGGAACTGGCTGCAATGAAGCACACCTCTTCTAGGATACAAACTGAACAATATCCACCACCGCTCCCAGGAACAAGTGGATCACAGTGGGTTCTGGTAAATTGAGATCTGTAACACACAGACATCCTATGCATCAAAAGATATCCCTGCATAATGCCTTCTCTGCCTTGGCTAATGAGGATGAGGAACTGAGGGAGGAACTGGCTGCAATGAAGCACACATCTTCTAAGATACAAACTGAACAAAGTACACCACCGCTCCCACAAAGAATGAAACACCCCAGGAACAAATGGATCACAGTGGGTTCTGGTAGATTGCAACCTGTGACACAGAGGCATCCTATGCATCAGGAGATATCCCTGCATAATGCCTTTTCTGCCTTGGCGAATGAGGATGCCCAATCCAAAGAAACTGAAGGGCCCTTAAATGAGACAGGCAATGCCCAATGTCCTGCTAAAGGACCAAATATGAAGAAAACTTCACCAAACAGCAAACTACTACTACTTGGAGATTCCATCATCAGTGGCATCAACTTGGGAACAGTTCAAAGGAGAGAAGATAGTTAGGTGCCTCCCAGGCTCTTCAGCCAGCAAGAACACAAACCGCATTATTGAAGTACTTAGCACAGAACGTGAACACTCCATACTTGATGATGTTATCCACTTGGGCACAAATGACCTGGCTAGAAACAGTGCCTTTATAGTCCAAAAGAACTTCCAATCTCTGGGAGAGAAACTCAAGCCCATTGTTAACACTGTTGCATTCTCAGAGGTTCTACCTGTGCTTGGTAAGGGGGCAAAAAGGCTGCATCGCATTAACAGCTTTAATACATGGCTCCAGACCTGGTGCAAACAAGGAGGATTCAGATTTATTGGCAACTGGGGTAACAGATGGAACAACAAGAGACTATACTGTGCTGATGGACTACATCTCTCTGTCGCAGGGAAAAGAATCCTGTTAGCTGTTAGCTCACTCCATTCACCACTGGCCCGCATGCGCGGCGTCTGTGAGAAAGCTAGTGAGCTAACAGACATTTTTGAGATTATCCATCGTTTTCAAATTTACATGATCCTACCGTAAGTTCTTCTTATAAGTGAATTTGAAAACGATGGATAATCTCAAAAATGTCTGTTAGCTCACTAGCTTTCTCACAGACGCCGCGCATGCGGGCCAGTGGTGAATGGAGTGAGCTAACAGACATTTTTGAGATTATCCATCGTTTTCAAATGTACTTATAAGAAGAACTTACGGCAGGATCATGTTGTTTCTCAGAATATATACAGCTTTGGTGAATATCTTCTTTACTGATGTATTTAGGCAATATTGCTGAGCTTTTTTCAGAGTTCCTAACTTTGCTACTTTGTTTTCGAAAAGTGCTACTACATGAACACATGCCCCCTCCCCCTGAGGAAGAATCGAAATGCATCGCTGGTACCTAAACAGTGGCGTTGGGGAAGTTCACTCTTTTAGAGATAAGCACGTTTCATTTCATACGTTAAGATAGCAATAGTTTGGAATGTCAGCAACAGAATAAGTTAACAAAACTATTTTTGAGACAATTGAAATTTTAGAACAACGTTCAAGGTTATTCAGAATGCTGAACATCTGCTATATTTAAACCATATTTAAATTATCTACAGGAACCAGAGAGGTCATTGATGCAAATAAAGCAACATATTTCCTTGAGAAATAATACTGGGAAAGTTGCTGAATAAGTCTGAGACCCTGGTTTCCTTTCAAACATCATTATTATTAGTCATCATTTTATTGAACAAGTTTCTAAATGAGGTTCGGCTCATTTAAACCTTAGAGTCAATTTGGAGGGTTATATATCTTATATCTTGGTCATCCTGATCCCTCTGCAAAAAATGACCGCATTTTCTTAGTGTGAATGCACAAACCATGGGAGAACTGTTTTGGCAAATGGAAACGGAATCCATGTGGAAGATAACATTACTGGGCCTGATGCTTATGAATAGGGAGAGTGTTTCTGATGTCATAGTGGGTGGTCATCTGTCATCCAGTGATCACCAGATGGTGTGGTTCTTTATTGGTGCAGAGGTGAAGATAGTTCCCTCACTTGTGAGACTTCTAAACTTGAGAAAAACTAACTTTGTGAAGATGAGGGAATACCAAGGGGTGCTAGAGAGCTTTGCATTGGATGGCAGTTTAGTCCCAGAACTTCTCAGAGCCTCGCTTTTTGCATATTTTCACCATTTAGAAAAATCACCATGGATTAAATGTGGATTTGTATTGATTCTCAAGATGGCAGTGGTAAAATCAGGCAAGTTAGACTGTTTAAATATGGCAACAGAAGGAATTACTTAAGATCCATCCTCTTTATTAAAGATTGTGGAGCCTAAAGAATTCAACATGATGATGTAATCATTAATATACAATAAGCACACTGCTTTAGTTGAAAGAGTTCATGAAAGAAAACCACGAAGCCTTGACTGAAGCAAGGTCATAATTGTGGGCTCTGAAAGCACCATGTTCAATCTTGGCCAGGACATGTCTTCTAGAAAATAAAATGAAAGCTAGCACAGTATAGATTGCTACCTTGCAATGCCAGAGTAAAACACTTTCTTAATTGAACTGTAACTTAAAAGATCTGAAAAATAAAACAAGGAGGAACAATATTTGTTTGCTTTGCATTCTTGAAGGAGATGAAGGATTGAATGTAATTGATTTTATGTCTTACTTTATTCAGAAGCTGCTGAACATATTTGATTCCCTCTTTAAATTTGAGAGGGCATATAGATCCCCCCCCACCTCAACACACACACATAGGAGTGATGCTAGGTTTCCTCACTCTATTGTTATAAAGATACTATGATAGTCATAGGTGCATCAAATTTTGCAAAAGGCAAAATTGAAAACATCTTTAAAGTGTGAGGAGAAAAATACTGATGTTTATGGACTTTGAACAAACTGTTGTATCGTAACTAAAGCAGTTCCTTGCTCTGCACTCTCAACTCAAGATACAGCCTCTACTTTCCACTCCTTGTTTGAATTATTTTAAATACCACCACTTGCAGCTTCGAGAATTCCGCTGCTTTGCATGATTTCTTCTAGGATTTTTCTAGACGGTGAATGGATTTTAAGAATTTCAAAATGGCAACATGACTTGACTGAGCCCAGGTGTCGAGATCTCACTTTTGTGCATGGAACTTTGTTTCCTGCTTGAGGGCCTACATTGACTCTGAATGTTATTCATAACTTAAATTGTGCATGCAAGGTGGCTGTTGATGCTGTGATATTGGACTGGTCATATCAGTGTGTTAGTGGTTTCTTTTGATTTAACATGTGCTTGTGTTGCTAGAGGGATGTAAGGTATGGACAATAGTTCTAAATCTGGGCCTTGTTTTATGGTTTTGGTCTCGTTTTCTGTGCTAGTTGAATGTCAATAATGAATAATTAATATTGTGCAATAGGTTCGGTATTGTGGAGTCTTGTTAGACTCAACTCTCTTTTAGGTCTCATATACAGGAACAGGTCAAGCGTGCTTTGTATAAATTATTTTAAAAGCATGATCGCATTTGATTTAATTAGTGGAGGAGGGATAGTAAGGAACTCCACAGTACTACCTTTTAACTTTCGAAAGGGAGACTATGATAAAATGAGGAAAACAGTTAAGAAAAAACTAAAAGGAGCAGTTGCAAAGGTTAAAGACGTACATCAGGCTTGGCTATTGTTGAAAAATACTATCTTGGAAGCCCAGACCAGCTGTATTCCACGCTTTAAGAAAAGTGGAAGGAAGTCCAAAAAACCGCCAGCATGGTTTAAAGGTGAGGTCAGAGAGGCTGTTGTTGCCAAAAAAGCATCTGTCAGGAAATGGAAAAAAGAGCCAAACGACGAAACCTGGAAACAGCACAAGCACTGGCAAGTCAAATGCAAGGCATTGATAAGGCAGGCAAAGGGAGAATTTGAGAAGAAAGCTTGCTGCGGAAGCAAAAACGCGAAGTAAAGACCTTTTCAAGTACATTCGAAGCAAAAAACCTGTGAGAGAGTCAGTTGGTCCATTAGATGATAAACGGGTTAAAGGAGCACAAAGAGGCGACAAGGCGATAGCGGAGAGATTGAATGAATTCTTTGCTTCAGTCTTTACTGAGGAAGATGTAGGAATGTTACCCTTGACTGAAGTGGTATTTAAAGGTGCGGAAGAATTGAAGGAAATATCAATACTTCGGGAAGATGTATTACAACTATTAGATAAACTGAAGAGTAGCAAATCACCTGGGCCGGATGGTATACATCGAAGGGTGTTGAAAGAACTGAAATATGAGATTGCAAACCTGCTATTAGTAATCTGTGAACTATCATTAAAATCATCTCTAATACCTGAAGATTGGAGGATCGCCAATGTAACACCAATTTTTAAAAAGGGTTCCAGGGGTGATCCGGGAAACTACAGACCGGTGAGCCTGACATCAGTACCAGGAAAAATGGTAGAAACCATCATAAAGAATAAAATTATTCAGCATGTAGATAGTCATGACCTAATGGGAGACAGCCAACATGGCTTTAGACAAGGAAGATCTTGTCTTACTAATCTGTTATGTTTTTTTGAAGGAGTGCATAATCAGGTGGACAAAGGTGAGTCGGTTGATATTGTGTATCTGGACTTTCAGAAAGCCTTTGACAAGGTCCCTCATCAGAGACTCTTGGCAAAGCTAAAGAGTCATGGGATAGGAGGCAGTGTACTATTGTGGATTAGGAACTGGTTAAAAGATAGAAAGCAGAGAGTAGGGCTAAATGGCCAGTTTTCCCACTGGAGAAAGGTGAATAGTGGTGTACCCCAGGGATCTGTGCTGGGTCCGCTGCTTTTTGACATATTCATAAATGACCTGGAAAGTGGAATAACGAGTGAGGTTATCAAATTTGCAGATGACACAAAACTATTTAAAGTTGTTAAAACCCAAGAGGATTGTGGAAAATTGCAAGAGGATCTTGATAAATTGGAAGACTGGGCATCAAAATGGCAGATGAAATTTAATGTGGACAAGTGCAAGGTTATGCACCTAGGGAAGAACAACCCAAACTATGGTTACACGATGCAAGGTTCCACATTAGGAACCACCACCCAGGAAAAAGATTTAGGCGTCATTGTGGATAACATGTTAAAACCCTCGGCACAGTGTGCAGCGGCGGCCAAGAGAGCAAATAGAATGCTAGGTATGATAAGGAAAGGAATGGAAAATAAAACAAAAGATATTATAATTCCTCTATGTCGTTCCATGGTGAGACCGCACCTTGAATATTGTGTGCAATTCTGGTCGCCGTATCTTAAAAAGGATATAGCGATTTTAGAAAAGGTTCAGAAAAGAGCCACCAAAATGGTAAAGGGGATGGAAGGATACTCCTATGAAGAAAGGCTAAAAAAGGTTAGGGCTCTTTAACCTGGAAAAGAGACGGCTGAGGGGTGATATGATAGAAGTCTATAAATTAATGAACGGAGTGGAACGGGTAAACGTAGATCGATTGTTTACCTAGAAAGACTAGGGGACATGCAATGAAGCTACAGGGTAAACTATTTAAGACTAATAAAAGAAAATATTTTTTCACTCAACGTGTAATCAAACTCTGGAATTTGTTACCGGAGGATGTAGTAAAGGCTGTTAGTGTAGCTGGGTTTAAAAAAGGTTTGGACAAGTTCCTGGAGGAAAGGTCCATAAACCATTATTAAGAAGGGACCCAGGATATCACTGCTTGACCCAATACAATTCTCTTGGGGAAACTGCTAGGTACGTATGACCTAGATTGGCCACTGTTAGAAACAGAATACTGGGCTTGATGGACCTTGGTCTGAGCCAGTATGGCATATCTTATGTTCTTATGATTATTAAGAAGATTGAAAAGTTATTTAGACCCTCAAGTTTTCATATAATTCTTCAGTCTCTGGTATTATCTCCTTTAGATTACTGTAGTAGCCTGTTTTTAGGGCTTATGACTCAGTCTTTACAACCACTGCAGAGGGTACAAAATGTGGCGGCAGATTGCTGACTGGTGCTAGGTTACATGATCATATAGCTCCCCATTTACAAGCGCTTCACTTTTTGCTTTTTGAATATTGGGTTCAGTTTAGAGTGATGCTTTTAAGTTTTAAAGTATTGAGGTTGGGGCTTATTCCGCTTTTGGCAATACCTTGGGAGGCTTATCTCCTTATGCTGTCATTAAGATCTTAGTGGGGAGAGCAACTTTCTTGTCCCTGCCTTGCTTATGTGCATGGAATACGCATATTAATAAAACATTACATAAAACATTAAGAGAGAATACATTCAAGTAGAACAAACAATGCAACAAATTAAAAAACCCACATTACCAAAAAGAAGATTCCTGTGCGGATATCCAGTTTAGTCCTCCACAATCGGGTACTGCCCCTCTCACTGCAGCCTGTAGACTGGACCAATCAAATCTTCTGTAGTACATATCCAGCAGGAGCTCCCAGAAGCCCCCAGTGTGTCCAGTCTCGTTGCAGTGTGTAGACGTAAAAGTGTGTCCTCTGGGCACACTTAGTGACCTTTGCAGGAGCAACACTAGTTAGTTGTTTTAGGGTTTGTTTTGGGGCATTTCTCTACTATTTTTGTTTTGGTAGCTAGCTGTGCCTTTAAAAAAGAAAGACAAAAGAAGCCTGTCTCCCTGGAGCTGTGCCACAGGAGACTAGGAGAAAGTCAGACCTGCTGGCTGCTGTTGCCTGCCTAGCACATTTTATCAGCCCTGGGTGAGCTTCCCCTAGACAGGACGGGGAATTGCCATACCTATAAGGCAGTGCCTGGTACTGGGAGATTGTGGCTGAATCTTCTGTTCCTGAGCTGGTAGGAGTTTGCATTTCATTTTTTTCTTTCTTGTGTGCAATGCTCTGTCTGGGATGCCAGCGTTTCTGTAGGCTCTTCTGAGCCCATTTGGCAGTTTTTATTCAAACTGCTCGTGTGGCCCTGTGTTAGAGGGTCGTTTTATTTGTTTTCCATATTATTTGGTGGTTTTTATATTTTCGCGCCGTTTTTTACCGCGGGTGAAAAAGTGCGGCGGCCATTTTGGATTTTAAAAGTGCTTTTCCAGGCATTTTTGATCGCTGTGCACAGGTTCCCCTAGCGTTTTTGGGGTCCCTCTTTCTGGCGATTTTGCTCAGGGCACCCCAGGGATCCTGGGATATATTTTGTTTCTTGTAAAAAAAAAAAAAAAAAAAAGTTAAGTTACTTTTAAATCGGGGCTGATTTGCATAGGATTGCCCAGGTGGTGTGGGCTTTCCTGTGGCTGTCTTATTCTATTCCCCTGGGCAGAGGTGGCCTTGGAATGGCTTCCAAGCCCCAGTGTGTGATTTGTGGGTCCCGCAGGACGGCAGGGACTGACTCTGGCATCTGCAGGGGCTGTGCTGCAGTGCCCTCTGAGTTAGAGCAATCTGTGAATGTTCAGGAACAGGCTACCCCTGGGGATGCTTCTACTTCCGGGGACAGCGTTCTTTCTCCAAGCATCCCTCAGTCTGGCTCGGTTCCTCCGGCCAGCGGTTCAGTGGCTGCGCTCCAGCAGGCGTCTGTTGCTGCCTCTACTATGGACTTCTCCCCTGATTTTGTACTCCTCATGCATCAGGCATTTCGCCTGAGCAGGTCCAGACAGTTGCCGGCTGTCTGGCCCCCCTCCCTCCCCTCGGGGCCCTTGGGGGCGGCTCAGTGTCCCTCATCGCCCGGGGGCAAGCGGCTTCGGTTGGGGGGACAAGAGCAGGACGCCCTGGGTCTCCTGGATTCCGAGGGCGATCCTGAGACTGAAGCGGAGGATTTGGAGGATGGGGAGATCCCTGGGCCGGAAGATCAGGCTCGGGTCATTCGAGTGTTCCGTAGGGACGAGCTGGTTCCTCTGGTCACGGAGTCCCTTCAGGCGCTAAACCTTTCGGCGGTGCGGCCCCTGGAGGAGGAGGGTCTTGAGGATCCTCTGATTCAAGCAGTCAGGGATGCCCAGGTGGTTTTTCCCGTCCACCGCGTGGTGGATCAGATGATCCAGGCGGAGTGGGAGCACCCGGAATCCGGTTTGAAGGGGATTCGGACCATGAATCGGCTTTATCCTCTTGCTGACAAGGACAGGGACTTGTTCAGGTCCCCCCGGGTGGATGCTGCCGGTCTCCGCAGTGACCAAGAAAACCACCATCCCGGTTGAGGGGGCGGCGGCCCTCAAGGACGGGCAGGATAAGAAGGTTGATAACTTGCTCAAGCAAACCTTCGATACGGATGCCGTGTCATTGCAGGCCTCTATCTGTGGGGCTTGGGTGGCTCGGTCGTGTCTGCGGTGGTCACAGCAACTGCGCTCGAGCCCCGGACTAGACCAGCAGGGTCTGGTGGAGGTGACCCGGCTGGAGTCCGGCTCGGCTTACCTGGCGGATCTGTTTTATGATTTGATCCGCGCGTTGGCTAACAGTATGGCATCCCGCGGTAGCAGCGCGCCGGTCCCTCTGGTTGCGCAGCTGGGCGGCGGACAGTTCTTCTAAGGCCCGCCTCAGTAAGCTGCCGTTTAAGGGCAGATTATTATTTGGGGAGGCTCTCGAGAAATTGGTAAAGGATCTCGGTGAGTCCAAAGGGGGCCGGCTTCCGGAGGATAAACCAAGGTCCAACCGGTCCACCTCGTCGGCGCGGGGATCCTTTCGGGATCAGCGCAGGTTTCGGCCCTCCCGCCAGTGGTCCTCGCAGCGGGGCCGGTTTGGAGCCCGTAGCCAAGGATTTCGGGCTTTCAGGGGAGCCGGCAGAGGCTTCTCCGCAGCCGGCTCTTCTTCGGGTTCTTCCTTTGGACGCAAGCCACAATGACGCCGGGCAGGCTCTGGAGGGAGGACCGCTTGTCGGCGGTCGCTTGCGCGACTTTCTTTCCTCTTGGGCCCAAATAACGTCGGATCGCTGGGTGCTACAAATTATAGAGGAGGGTTACGCTCTGGAATTTGCGTTCCCACTTCCAGATTCCTTTGTTCTGTCTCCCAGCAGGGGCGAGCAAAAGACGAGGGACATCCGCGTGACCCTGGCTCGCTGGTTAGCGCTGGGAGCGGTGGTTCCAGTGCCTCCCTTGGAAAGAGGCGCTGGTCGCTACTCCATCTATTTTGTGGTACCCAAAAAGGGCGACTCTCTGCGTCCGATTTTGGATCTCAAAGGCGTGAATCGCGCGCTCAGAGTGCCGCATTTCCGCATGGAAACCCTGCGGTCAGTCATTGTAGCGGTGCGAAAGGGGGAGTTTTTGACGTCCCTCGATCTTACCGAGGCCTATCTGCACATTCCGATACACCCAGCCCATCAGCGGTTTCTCCGCTTCGCGTTCCCGTGGGGCCACTTTCAGTTCCGGGCCATGCCGTTCGGCTTGGCTACGGCCCGCGCACTTTCACAAAGGTGATGGTGGTGGTTGCGGCGGCCTTGCGCAAGGAGGGCATTTTGGTCCATCCTTACCTGGACGACTGGTTGATACGAGCAAAATCCGGTCGAGAGTGCCTGCGGGTCACGAGCAGGGTGGTAGCTCTGCTGCGATCCCTCGGCTGGGTGGTGAACGAAAGAAAGAGTTTGTCTGCGGCCCTCGCAGGACCTGGAGTATCTGGGGGTGCGCTTCGACACTGCTCGGGGGATGGTGTGCCTTCCCGAGCGCCGCGTCCTGACGTTGCGGGCTCTTGTCCGACTATTTCGGGGGATGCCCGCTCCGTCGGCGTGGTGGTACCTACGGCTTCTCGGAACGATGGCGGCGACCTTAGAGGTGGTTCCGTGGGCGCGGTTCCACATGCGCCCGCTACAGAGGGCGCTCCTTCGTCGCTGGTCCAACCAGTGCGATTCCTTGCACAAGAGACTGCCCTGCCCGAAGGCAGTGCGGCGGTCGCTTCGGTGGTGGCTCTCCTCCGAGAAACCTGACGCGGGGGATTCCCTTGGAGCCTCCTCTGTGGGTTCCCTCACTACGGATGCGAGCCTAGTCGGCTGGGGAGCACACTGCGAGACCCGCTTCACGCAGGGGGTGTGGTCCTCGCAGGAAGCGTCTTGGTCGATCAACCGCCTCGAGCTTCGGGCGGTCCGACTAGCCCTGATGGCCCTGGAACCTCTGCTCCTGGGCCGGGCGGTCCGAGTCTGGTCGGACAATGCGACCACGGTGGCGTACATCAATCGCCAAGGGGGCACAGGGAGTGTGGCCCTGGAAACAGAAGCGACGGCCTTGTTCAGCTGGGTGCAGACTCGGCTGCCGGCGATCTCGGCGGCGCACATTGCAGGCGCCGACAATGTCCAGGCCGACTTTCTCAGCAGAGTGCGGGTGGACCCCGGAGAGTGGGAGTTAAATCCTCAGGTATATGCGCAGATAGTTCGGCGGTGGGGTCCGCCCATCATGGATCTCATGGCGACCTTCCAGTCGGCCAAGACAAGTCGCTTCTTCAGCAGACGGCGGGAGCGGATGTCCGAAGGACTCGACGCTCTCATTCAGCCGTGGCCGACGTCCGGGATGCTGTACGTTTTCCCCCCGTGGGCCCTGATCGGTCGGGTCGTCCAGCGCATCGAGGGCCATCAGGGCCGGGTGCTGCTGGTGGCTCCGGATTGGCCCCGGAGGCCCTGGTATGCCGACCTCGTTTCGGATTCGAGACGGCGTGCCGTGGCGCCTTCCGGCGCTACCGGATCTTCTTCTTCAGGGCCCCTTGCGGATGCCCCAGGTGGCTCGGTTCTCGCGTACGGGTTGGCCATTGAGAGGGCTCGGCTGAAAAAGAAGGGTTGTTCGCCCGCGGTGATTTCCACCTTACTGCGGGCAAGAAAGTCGTCCACTTCTCTTACTTATGTTCGAATTTGGAGAATTTTTGAGGACTGGTGCTCCCGGCGTGGAGTTCGGGCGGCGACGGTCTCGGTGCCCGTCGTGCTCAGCTTTCTGCAGGATGGCTTCGAGAAGGGTCTCGCGGCCAGTTCCCTGAAGGTCCAGTTGGCCGCGCTCTCTTGCTATAGAGGCAAGGTCTTGGGCCGCCTTCTTGGCGCTCATGCGGATGTGCGGCGTTTCTTGACCGCCGTGTTTCATTTGCGGCCTTCCCGCAGAGCGGTGATTCCTCCGTGGGATTTGAATTTAGTTCTGCGGGCCCTGGCTCGGGAACCCTTTGAGCCCTTGCGGAGGGCATCCTTGAAGGATCTCACGTTGAAGACGGTTTTTCTGGTAGCCATTTGCTCGGCACGGCGCATCTCGGATCTACAGGCCTTGTCATGCCGAGAACCTTTCTTGTCTTTTTCTGCGGAGCGGGTTGTGCTCCGTCCGGTTCCCTCCTTCCTGCCAAAGGTGGTGTCTCCTTTTCACCTGAATCAGGCAGTATTTCTACCAGTGATTTCGGCGGCCTCAGTCGAGTCGGTGGACAAGGGGCTTCACCGACTTGATGTGGGCCGCACGCTGCGTCGGTATTTACAGTCTACCGAGTCATTTCGGAAGACTGATCGGCTTTTTGTGCTCTTTGGGGGTGCACGGAAAGGGGAGGCGGCGGCTAAGGCCTCCATTGCTCGATGGCTTAAAGAAGCGATCGCCTCCGCGTATCTGTTGCAGCGGCGGCCGGTTCCGGAGGGGCTCCGGGCTCATTCTACTAGGGCTCAGGCGGCCTCTTGGGCGGAGCATGGTCTGGTTCCACCAGCGGAGATCTGTAGGGCGGCCACTTGGTCGTCTCTGCATGCTTTCAGCAGGCACTATCGCTTGGATGTGTCAGCGGCTCGGGATTCCTGTTTTGGTTCGGCGGTTTTGCGCGCCGGCCTACAAGGTCCCGCCCGGTCTTAACTGCTCTGTACATCCCGATTGTGGAGGACTAAACTGGATATCCGCACAGGAAATGGAAATTACACTAACCTGGTAATTGTAGTTCCTGTAGGATCCAGTTTAGTCCTCCTTCCCTCCCGAATATCTGCATGATCTTGCGGCGCGCTATCCCGAGCGGGAGATTCTAAGATATTTTTGCGTCCCTTTCTGACCTTAGCGGCAGTCGTGATTAAATCTATGTCTCTTCCCTTTCTTTTGGGTTTCCGTAAGCTCCTTAGTACCTGGGGGGAGCTCTGTGTCAATTTAGGGGCGTCGATTCCGGCGCCGTGCAGTGTTCTGACTTCCTCGTTTGGGGAGGGAGTTGGTTATTCCAGGGGGGGGAAGTACAAGGTTTAATGTTAATCTGATAATAATCTGATGTGTTGCTTCGTTCAGTATGCTTTGTTACTAGTACACTGGGGGGCTTCTGGGAGCTCCTGCTGGATATGTACTACAGAAGATTTGATTGGTCCAGTCTACAGGCTGCAGTGAGAGGGGCAGTACCCGATTGTGGAGGACTAAACTGGATCCTACAGGAACTACAATTACCAGGTTAGTGTAATTTCCATTTCTCTATCTGAAATATAATAAAATATTACCTTGAAAACCCCTTCCTTCAAAAGCCAACCTGAAGTAATGCGCTTTCAATCTCTACTGAAATTCTAATATATCTAATAATTGCAACTCAGAAGTCAAACTATTCCAAGCTACTGGCCTTGCAACTGATAAAAATACAGTTTATTTCCTATGTTTCATGTAAACCGCAAAGGGTAAATAAGATCTGTGTTATGTTAGTTTTTAAATAAATAAATTATGAATAGCTGAATGTATGAGAGTAGATGCTGAAAAGATAAATTCTGGCATGCTTAGTATATGAATGACTGCCTTATTATGACTGATTTCACATTGGTCACATTGGAGTGGAGGAGTAGCCTAGTGGTTGGGGCAAGGTACTTCAGGCCGGAAGGTCGGGGGTTCAAATCCCACTAGAGGACAGCAACCTTGGGCTGGAAGGACTGGGGTTTCTAGTCCCACAGGTGCTCCTTGTGGTCTTGGGCAAGCCACTTAACCCTCCATAGCCCATGTTCCCTGTAAAATAGTTATCTCCAAGTTATAATGCCCTCTTCAATGTAATTTCAGTTTGTTCAATGTAAACCGCACTGATGCAGAATAGCGCGGTATATAAGAGAATATAAATAAATAAAATAAATAAAATAATGCTTATACATAGTAATGTCAGTATAGGTTATTTCCTTACTTGTTTAAATATTGATTGGACCCTCCCCTCAACTGCAAGTTAATATTTATGTGTTAATGGTCTCTGGTTCTCTGCATTATAAAGAGCATAACTGTAAACTGCCATAGTCTTCCATTTCTTAACTTTAGATGCCATAATTTACACTAGTAATATGCCTAGGTTTGGATTGTCTACTTATTGTATTTATTTACTCTTATGTTTTGATTATAATTTGTGTTTTAACAAGCCATAGATTTTCCTGCGAGTTACTTGATAGTCATCACCCCTCCCAGTGATGGCAATATCTTCTTCTCCCAACATGATTACTTTCTAATAATCATAACCTAAATAGATGGAAAAAGGATTGAGCATGTCTGTCCATCAGCAGAATAACTGTAAATGTAACAGAATAGGATGAAATTTGGCAAGTGAGAAAAACAGGTAAAAAGACACATCTGGTTCAAAATGGGTCCATCTGACCTGGTGCATTTCTATGGGAGAAGGAGTTCCAGCTTCTGTAACATAGAAACTTATATACTGTACAGTGAAACACAGCAGTTACAGAATTCCTCCCTTCAAACTGCCGCTCCCTCTTCTTTGCTTGCCCATCCGTCTAAATTGACCCATCCCAGACTGGTCTTTATCTGCTGTCATGTTATGTTACTATGTTATGCTACTGCCCCACCACTCTGTGAACTGTTCCTACCACCAAAAAATTACTTGTAACTGCCCCATCCCCCAAAGGCTATCCCTGCAACTGCCCCACAACCTTACCAACTGCCCCTCACCTAAAACCCTAAACTCCCTTACCTACAAACTAATCCCATAAACTGATCCACCCCCCAAAACAACCCTCCAACTGCCTCACCAGCCCAGAAACTGTGCCACCCTCAAAAACTGTTTGTTGCAACTGCCTCATCCCAAGAAAGGCCTCTCATAACTGTCTCACCACCCTGTAAACTGCCTCACCTTAACAAACTACCCCTCACAACTGCCTAACCTTCAAGAAATACCCCCTTGAAACTGTCCCATCATGCCGTAAATTGTCCCCAGCCATAATACCCCTTGCTACTGCCTCACCACCCCATAAACGACCCATAGCTGAAAAACTAGCCCCCCCAGCAACTGCCGCATCACAACAAAAACCGCCCCATGACCAAAAGCTACCCCCTTGCAACTTCCCCATCACCCTATAACTTGCTCCAACACCCAGAAGCTACCCCCACAGTTGCTCTTCCAGCCCAAAAAATACTGTTTTTCAGCTACTACCCTGTAAACTGCTCTCCACCCCAAAACTACCCCTGCAAATTCTTCATGACCCTGAAAACTGTCGCACCGCTAAAACCAACCCCCAGAACTGTCCTGCCCTGCAAACTGCCCCCCCAAAAAAAAAAAAAACCAACCCCCCCCAATCCAAAACACCACATCGAGACCATCCAATGCCAAATCCAACACCATATCGAGACCATCGCTCCCTCGACCCATATCGGCACGGATTCAGAGAATCACATGGCGTTGAGACTCTCCTGACCACCCTCTTCAGTACCCTAATCACCGGAATGGACAACATCAGACAAGGATTTGCTCTAGTTTTCATGGATATTGCCGCAGCATTTGACTCTGTCAATCATGATCTGCTCATAGGGCGCCTCAAGGAAAAGGGAATCCATGCCGCAGCTCTAAATTGGTGTAAGTCATACTTGACAGAGAGATGGCAACATGTATGAACCGGCTCCACGACCTCCGAACCATTCCAACAAAAACAAGGGGCACCACAGGGATCCTCGCTCTCGGCCCTGCTGTTCAGTATATACATGCCACCCATCTGCTCACTCATCCGCTTCTTCAACGTTGCCTGCCTGGTATATGCTGACGATGTACTGCTCTACATGCCATTCTCAACCGACCAGCCAGACTTTTCACTGCTAACAACCTGCTTCAATGCTATCATTGACTGGCTCCACACCCAAAACTTCAGAATAAACTTCAACAAAACGGACGCCCTATTCATGACCAGGAACCAAACATTTACACCTCCCACCTCATTAAAAGTAAGAGACGCTGAGCTCCTAAGCAAACCCATGGTCCGCTATCTAGGGGTCACATTAGACCAGCATCTAGACATGAAAGCCCATATAAACAACATGGTCAAGGCAGTCTACCACAAGATATGGACAATCTGGCATCTACGACCCCTGCTGGAGCCGGACGACTTCAGGACAATTTATCAAGCACTCCCCCACTTCGACTATGCCAACTCAATTCTACATGGACTCCTGAAGAACATGCAGAACCCACTTCAGCTTGCAATGAACACCGCTGCCAGAATACTACACGGAGCCTCAAGGAGGGATCACATAACTCCAATCTTGAAGCACCTCCACTGGCTGCCTGTCCACTGCCGACTCTCCTTCAAAATACTATTACTAACCTTCAAAGCCATCAACAATTGCTCCTCCGCCTCACTCATGGACCTCGTCCACCCCACTCCCTCCAGCAGATCCAGAAGGTCGTTCGCTGCCAACACACTGGTAATCCCAAATGCAATCATGAAATGCTCGCAAGCAACAAGGAACAGAGCCTTTGTGTTCTATGCACCCACAAGCTGGAACGCCCTCCCAACCACCATCCGGTCCATTACGGACTTTGCCCAGTTTAGGAAGGCACTGAAACACCATCTCTTCCTCCTACACTACTCCCAGGCTAGTGATAAACCACAATCAGACATACCCAACCACCAGGACAGCGCCCCTTGCATACCCACATCACACTGATGCAATGCCACTAGCACAACTGTATAACCTGTAAATAGCAACATGTATATAGCTATCTCTTCTTGTAAATAGCTGCTAAGCAACTCTGGCCAGTACTGTATCTGTGACCTGAGTGCCCAGCCTGTATATAGTTACCCATGTTAGTCCCAAGTTACACCACTTGTTCATTGTAAATACAGTGCAGGTTTCCACCGCACTGTACAGGTTATTGTTTGCCCGTAAACCGCACTGATTTTAAAGAGCGCAGTATAGAAAGATATTAAATAAATAATAAATTAAAATTGCCCCACCAGATCAAAACCTGCCTCACGCTATCCACTGCAACTGTCCATCCCCAAGAAACTACCCCTACAGTTTCCCCACCACCCCGCAAACGTCCCATCCACAAAAATTGCCATTTGCAGCTTCCCCACATCCAAAATTTATCTCCTGCACCTGCCCCACAATACCACAAATGGCACCCTCCCCACTAAACTACTCCCATAACTGTCCCACCAGCCGACAAACTGCCTAACCCACAAAAAATACTGTACTGCAACTACCCGACTTTCAATAAATATCCCTGCAAACTGCCCCACCTCCAAGAACTACTTCCCTGCAACTGCCCTATCACCCCACTAACTACACGCAGTCCCAAGAACTATCACTCAACTGCTCTACCATCCCACTGTGTTATCCTTTAAAAAAAATCCAAAACCACAACTGCTCAACCAGCCTGCAAATGGCATCCCCCCAAAAAATTACCCTCCAAACTTGCCCCACAACCCTACTCCTAAAAACTACCTCTCCTGCAACTGTACCATCACCTTGTATACTGCAACCTCCCACAAAAACTAACCCCTGCAAAATGCCCCATCACCCTCAGCCACCCTACACAGACATAAAACGTACAGAGCGGACAACAGAAATAGATACACACATACCGACAAACACATTCATGCCACTTCCAACACACATGGATTACAATTAATTCTCTAGCTGTGATATACTGCATTTTAAGTTCTTCAGATATGATTTCATTTTCTTTATTGTTGTTTCTACTGTGAAATCTACTGATTGAATTGTTGTTAAGTGCCATCAAGTTGATGTCCATGTTATGACTATATCCTGGGTTTTTTGGCAAGCTGTGACCTTAAGTAGTAGATTGCCAAGTCTATCTTCTGTGCAGTAATCCCTGCATTGCCTGATATTGCCAAGGTGGTTTCCCATCCAAATATTAACTAGGCCCGACTTTGATCTCTCACGCCCTACTTGTTACTTATATTGTACTGTTCTGCTCTTTGTGTTTTACATTTAGTAACTGCATAAGTAAAGCTGAACTAAAAAATAAATAAACAAAAATGGAGGAATAACTGAAGGAGTTGACCATCTAGGGGAAGTAGAAAAGATCTTGACAAAATTAAAAGGAGTTTCTTAAAGGCCACAAACCTTTTTGTTATGTAAGTAAATAAAAGTAAGGAAAATGAGAGAGCTGTAGAAGAAGTGACCAAAAAAGTAAAATAAGAAGTTGGTGTTTGTAAACTGCAAGAGATTACTGAAAGAAGACAATCAACAACAATTGGAGAAGCTAAGAAAAGTTGGTGAAGTATTCAGCAAAGCAAAGATGCAAATTTTAGAAAAAATAGCCATTGCAGTAAAATAGGGGGACAAGACTCTTATTTAGATAAGTTAGTCAGAGGAAGAACTGCAATTGTGGCATTGTGAGACTCAAGAGTGAAGAGGAGGAATGGGAAGAGGCTACTGAGATAAAACAGAGTCGCTTAACAATTATTTCAGTTCTGTGTTCGCAGATGAAGGGCTAGGAATTGGAGCTCAGAAAAAACAACATAACTAGGAATGGAAGTAAGGTAAACTCTGAATGATTTTCGGAAGGTTGTCTTCATGAGAGCTAGCTAAACTAAATGTAGATAAGGTGATAGGACCAAATGGGATATATCAAAATATATTAAAGAAACTTAGGCAGGTTCTGACAGTTCTTCCATCTGACATTTTCAGTGCTTCTTTAAAGTTGGCAGTGGTCCTGGAACATTGGAGATCAGCAGATGTAATTCCCCTCCACAAAAGCTTAAGTAAGGAGGAGGTTGGGAACTATAGCTGAGTTAGTCCGACCTCGGTAGAGAGTAAATTAGAAAACACTGCTAAAAGACAGACTAGTGCAGTTTGTGGAATCTAATAGATTACAGGACCTGAAGCAGCATAGTTTTATTAGAGTAGGTCTTGTCAGACAAATTTGATCAGTTTCTCTGACAGGGTGACCAAAGAGTTGGATTGCGGTGGACCGCAGGTTGTGGTGTACTTATTTATTTTATTTATTTATTTATTTATTTAGACAGTTTTGTATACCGCCTTATCCTTCAATCAAAGCGGTCACAACACAATTGGGGGATACATTTAACACACAGGGATATGAGACACATACACTAATACTTACAGGGAACATGGGCAATGGAGGGTTAAGTGGCTTGCCCAAGACCACAAGGAGCATCTGTGGGACTAGAAACCCCAGTCCTTCCGGCCCAAGGTTGCTGTCCTCTAGTGGGATTTGAACCCCTGACCTTCCGGCCTGAAGTACCTTGCCCCAACCACTAGGCTACTCCTCCCTACTTAGATTTTAGCAAGGCCTTTGGCACAATTCTGCATAGGTAACATACGTATAAACAAACTGAACATTAACAGGGATCTAGTGAAGCTTGAAGAATGATCTTGAGTTTGGAAACTAATATTTAATTCTAAAAATATTCTAAGTCATGCATTTGAGCTGCAGAAACCCAAGGGAGCAGTATATCATAGGGGATCAAGTACTTCTGTGCAGGAACGAATAGGACCTGAGAATGATTGTATCTAATGATCTTAAGGTGTGAAATATGTAGAAAAGGCATCTGCAAAAGTCAGAAGGATGCTTGGGTGCATAATGGCCAGCAGGAAAAAGGAAATGATAGTACTTCCATGTAAGTCTCTGGTTGAGACCTCATGTGACGTACTGTATATAGTTCTTGAGACAATACCTTTGAAAGAATATAAACAGAATGGAGTTGTTCCAGAGGGCTGCTATTTAAATGGTCACTATAAGGCATATGGGGACCGGCTTAAAGATCTAATTATGTATCCTTTGAAGAAAGGCAGGAGAGGTGAGATATGATAGAGATATCTAAATAACTCCATGGCATAAATGTGCAGACGGCATTCCTCTTTCAACTGAAACAAATCTCTCTCTTCATAGAATGAAGGTGAAAAAGAATAGACTCAGGAGTAATCTAAGAAATGTTTCTTTATGAAATGGGTGGTAGATACTTGGAACAGCCTTCCAGTAAAGGTGGTAGTTACAAAGACTGTCTCTGAAGTCAAGAATGCATGAGATGAGCACAGAGGATCTCTGAGGGTAAGGAACGTTTTGTAGAGCTTAGTAGTTAAGTCTAGAAGGGCAGACTGGATAGGCTATTTGCAATAAAATGGGAGGATAAGACATTTTTCAGATATGTTTGTGAGAGGAGGAAAGGCGAAAGTGGTATTGTCAGACTCAAGGGTGAAGGGGAGGAATATGTAGACGCTGATGAGGATAAAGCAGAATTGCTTGACAAATATTTCTGTTCTGTATTCACAGATGAAGGGCCAGGAGCAGGACTTTAGAAAACACCCACAAATAGGAAACAGAAGCGATGGGGATCACAAATGATTTTCAGAAGACTGTGTTTATGACAAACTAGCTAAACTAAAAAAAGACAAAGCAATGGGACCGGATGGGATACATCCGAGAATATTTAAGGAACATGGGGACTTTCTAGCGCAGTTGTTCTCAACCCAGTCCTTTGGGACCCCCAGGCCAGGCCAGTCAGGTTTTCAGGATATCCACAATGAATATGCATGAGATAGATCTGCATACAATAGAAGCAGTGCATGCAGATCTATCTCATTCATATTCATTGTGGATACCTTGAAAGCCCAACTGGACTAGGTGTCCCAAAGGACTGGGTTGACAACCACTGTATCCAGCAGCTCCAATGACTGAACTTTTCAATACTACTTTAGAGTTAGGAGTGGTCCGAGGTGACTGGAGAAAGGCACATATGTGGTCTCTTTACACAAAAGCAGAATTAAGGATGAGGCTGAAAACTGCAGGCTGGTTAGTCTAACCTCTGAGGTGAGTAAATTATTGGAAACTCTGCTAAAACAGAGAATAGTGAGGCTTCTGGAGTCCAATCCATTACAGGATCTGAGTCAGCATGGGTTTACTAGAGACAGGTCTTGTCAGACAAACCTGATTGATTTCTTTCACTGGGCGACCAGGAAGTTGGGACTGAGGGAGAGCTCTAGATATCGTGTGTAACTTAGATTTCACTAAAGTCTTTGACACTGTTCCACACAGCTGACTTACAAACAAACCTGAGCACCCTAAGGATGGACCTTAAATTGACTGGGTTAGAAACTGATTGAGTGCAAGGCGATAAAGGGCCCAGGTAAATGGTGCTCACTCTGAGGAGGAGAAGGATGTTACCAGTGGTGTGTTGCAAGGATCTGTCTTGGGTCCGATTCTTTTTAACATATTTATTAGTGATATTGCAGAAAGGCTATCCAGTAAGGTTTGCCTCTTGCAGATAATACCAAAATCTGCAGTAAAGTAGACACCCAGGAAGGAGTAAATAACATGAGGAGGGATCTAGCTAAGCTTGAAGAATGGGCAAAAATTTGGCAGCTGAGATTTAATGCTAAAAAATGCAGGGTCATGCATTTGGGCTGCAGAAATCCAAGGGAGAGCGGTGCAGTGTAGGAGGCGAAGTACTTCTGTCCATGAAAGAAGAGCGGGACCTGAGCATGATTGTTTCTGATGATCTGAAGTGGCTAAACAGGTAGAAAAGGCGACGGCGAAAGCCAGAAGGATGCTTGGGTGCATAGGGATAGGAATGGCCAGCAGAAAAAAGAAGGTGATAGTGCCTCTGTATAAGTCTCTGGTGCAGCCTGATTTGGAGTATTGTGTGCAATGCTGGAGATCACACCTTTGAAAGGATATAAGCAGGATGGAGCGGTGCAGAGTGGCTACTAAAATGGTTAATGGTCTTTGTTATAAAGCATATGAGTACTGACTTAAAGATCTTAATATGTATACATTAGAAGAAAAGATTTATTCCATGCTACTTAAAATTAATTTGCTATATAAGTTTGACTCATTGCAGCCTTAAATTATTGTCTTCTCAGAATACAGAAGATTGCAGAACCATGCTAAACATAGGATTTTAATAAGCAGCCACACATGCTTGTGTATTTTTTCCTGAATTATTGTTGTTTTTATGTAGTGCACCAATCTCATGTATAAAGATTGAAAGATCTTCCCAGACAGGGGCATACCATCATTTATGCAAAGAAGTGCATGTGCACCACCGATCAGACCCCACTAGTAGCGGTCTACACAGAGCTCAAGAAAAGAACCAGTGCTGCTTTGCACTGCCCCTCCCCCATCCTTCCTTCCATCATGGACATAGTTTTTTTTTTTTTTGTGGGGTTATGAGAGGAGCATTTGCTACCCCCATGTGTTCCAGCATCTCCCCCTCTTGCCCCCCCCCTTCCCCGCAGTCTTCCCATCCCTTCAAACCCTTTGCCACAACAGCATCAGTGCTGAAGAAAAAGGCATCATCTTGCAGAGCCTTGTACTGAAGCGCTCTGTGAAGCTTTGCTGTTCCCTGCATGGCAGCAGGAAGTGTGCATCAGTGGGGGATGGTATTGGCAGAGCATCACAGTGTGCTTTAGCGCGAGACCCCGCAGGACGATACCTTTTTCTTTCAGCACTGATACTATCACAGCAGCGTGAAAAAGATGTTGACAGCAAGAGGTTTAAATGTAATGGAGGACCGTGGCGGGGGAACAAAAGGAGGAAAGACTGGTTGGAAGGAAGGGAGTAATGCTGGAACAGATGAGGAGGAGTAGGGAGGAACATTTGGTGGAGGGGGGTGAGGGTGAGAAAAGAGGGATTAGGGAGGGGAGATGCTGAGTATGATGGAGGAAGGAATGGGGAAAGCAATATGCCTGTGCAGGGAGAGCCCTCATTCCCACTGCGTCTCATTCCCCGCGTCCAGTCAGCAGCTGTTGGACCCACCAAGATTGTGCCGTACATCTGTTTCCCCCAGACTGTAAAATCCAGCTCCTCTAGGTCCTGGTGCCTCTCTTCTCCTTTCCCTGTTGATTTGAGCCATGGGGAAAGAGAACAGAGCTGTAGATGACAGGCATAGCTGTAAGTTTTGAAGTCCCTAATTGCTGGCACTGCTCTCCTCCTGGGCTGAGAAAAGAGTAGGGAATTGAGTGAGTGGGGCTCAGGGAAGAGTAGCTTTCTGCTTTCAAATTAGGTGTATAGAAGTGAGAGTTTAGGGATTTGGGGGAGCAGTGGATGAGTATTGGGGGATTAGGGTGGAGAGAGTGGACACTGGGATTGGGTAAGGAAATAGATGGAGGGGCATGTTATGAGAACCTGAGGACTTAGTGGGGATTTATGAGAATGGGAACTCAGACTGGAAGCTAGAGCAGAGACTCAAGGAGTGAGTAATGGCAAAGTCTCAAATTGGGTGTAGGCTTGGGTGAACACGGACTCGGGGATTAGTGAAAGCAGAACAGAAGGGATTCAGTGATGACATAGGATCTATAAGTGGAGAGTGAGAGGTGGGGTTGGAAATAAGAGATTTAGGATGGGAAAGTGCTTGTAAAGGTGTGAGATGGGGGAGGCGTTAGGAAGGGAAGAGAATGGGAATTGGAAAGCTCATAAGTCGGCAAGAGGAGAAAAGTAGGAGACAGGACTGGGAGGAACTTGAAATCTAAGTACAAATGAATAGAGACTAAAAGAGAAATAAAAAGGAAAAATCAGTGTCAAAAACAGACAAGAAATGGCAAATTGAAAGGAGATCCTGGAAAAAGAAGAAAAAAATAGAGACTGGAGTTAGTGCAATTTGAAAGATAAATTGTCCAGATAGCAAAGGTAGAAAACAGAATTTGATTTTTAGTTAGACTGGAATATGCCAGTTTTGGAAACTACAAAGGAATGAAGAGGGATTGAGGAATTGGGTCTGTGATGGATGAGAGGGGATGGAAATCAGATTGGGGAAGAGGGAGGTAATGGGAAACTGGGTAGGGGAAGGTAAGAGAAGAAAGGAGCTGGAGGCCAGGGAGGGGATGAGAAACAGAAGGACTTGGGGCTGGTGAGAGGATAAGAGGCAAAGAAAGTAGAAAGGTCTAGGAAGACGGAAGTACAGCATCTAGGGAGCAGGCAAACGAGGGAGAGAGAGATGGGGAAAAGGGAAGGCTAGGAAAAGGTTAAGAGAACAGGAATATGGACTGAGACTGGAGATGGAAAGCCGCATGAAAAGAGGGAGACAGGATGACTGAGAAAGGGAAAAGGGAGGAGGTGAAATCTAACTATGAATTGATAGAAGCACAAAAAGAAAAAAGGGAAGGATTGATGTTAGAAACAAATAGGGGAGTAAGTGAAGCAGAGAGGAGGAGAAAAGAAATGGGAAATGGAAAGGAGATCCAGGAAAAGGAGTTAGAAGATAAGCCATAAGAAAAATGAGATGGAAACAAAAACAGTTATAAAACATGCCCAGACAAGAACGGCTGAAAAAACCCCCCTTATCTTTGATTTAATGAATGGAATATGTTAGCAATGGAAATATTCATCTTGTATATCTTTGCTCAGTACAGGAGACAATGCATTTCTGTATATGTTTGTCCAGCTTTGCACTGCTTGCAGTCTGACACCTTGGGTTTCCAGTTTAAATTATGGCTACATATTTCGGTTTCTGGTAATTTGTGGTTATTTATTCTGTATTTGTTGAAATTATTTGTGTTCTGTATATGACTGACAACCACATACAAAAACTCCTGAAACAATACTAAATAATCAGTATTAATTATTATTAACTACATCAAAATAGTCTAGCAGATATTGCTTCTAGCAAGAGAGCCAAAAGGTATTTCAGGCTACAAGGCCAGAATTGCTCTTAAATCATCAACAGTCCTCAAAGTAATTGCAAGCCTTTATCAGGCCATCCAACAGTTACCAACAAATGCCCATTTATAATTTATCTATTATTTCAGTTATCAAAAATCTTTATTGCTGGTAGATCATAGTAGCTGGAAAGTTAATCTGGAAACAGAGCAGTGGTGGGATTCAGTTGGTTCGGCCTGGTTTGTGTGAAACGATTCCTGCCATGGGCCACGTTTGCCAAACTGGGTCGAAAATGGTGTCCCGATGCCGGCGCTGCACTGACGGGAATACCCCCACCCGCCGGTGGTTTGATGGCATCAGGCTACTGCAGCATCGCGGGAAGCCCTCGATGCCATCAAACCACTGGTGGGCGGGGTATCGGGCCACTCTGCCACCAGGGAGTTGCTGCCCTGCAGCAGCTGCCAGCAGCCTGAGCGTGCAGCACCGGCAGTGCAAATGCATGCTTGCTGCCACCCGCTTGGTTCTGTCAGTGGCGGATCGATCTGGACTGGTTCTTATTCAGATCGAATCCTGTCACTGAAATAAAACATTACATGTCAAATCCAGTTCATAGCAACTGGAAAGTACATCTGCGAACCGAGTATTTCATAGGATATCCGACACAATGTTGTGTTTCTAGCTTATCTGTGTCAGGGCTAAAATGTCTCCAAAGATTTTTTCATCGACTTCCATAGGTCCATGTCATCTCCTACTCCAGTCAGCTGTAGGCAGACAGTCCAGCATAATGGATAGTGTTTATATGCTCTGAAGTTTCAAGGATGGCATCAGAATATCACATGCCTTTTTCCAACGAACTTTGCCTCCAAAATCAAATTCAGATTTCCCACCTTTACTTCAACAAACTTTCCTGCAAAAATTAAAATTTCCCGCTTCAAACCTACCAATCCAATTTTGAGAACCACTATATAAGAACAGACATTAACTACATAACCACTTCAACCTGAAGAAAGCCACAGCATGACGGCTGAAACGTTGGTTCTATTACTAAGATACAACATGGCCCGGAAAACTGCAAAGGTTATGATACTAACTGCGGAAGCCTAAGAGAACAATTGCACATTGAGATTTTAAGCCAGAGAGAAGGTCAGATAATTCTGCTAGGATATCTTCAAATTTGTGTTTGAGTAACATGGCAGCAGCAAAGTAGCCCTACTGCTACTTAACATTTGTTTCTCCAGGAACAAGCAGGAAGTCTGTCCTCACATATGTGTGACGTCTGCACTGATGGAGCCCTCGCAAAAGCATCCTCCCAGCTTTCAAAGATAGAAACATAGAAACATGATGACAGAAAAAGACCACATGGCCTATCTAGTCTGTTCTTCCATAACAACAACTACAACAGTCCACTTTTTACCTTTAGAGATCCTCTGTGTTGGTCCCATGCTTTTTTGAATTCAGTTAAAGTCCTCATCTGTACCACCTCCCCTGGGAGACTATTCCATGGATTCACTACTCTTTCTGTAAAGAAATATTTCCGCATATCACTCCTGAATCTATCTCCCTTCACCCTCATCCCATGTCCCCTCGTAGCAGAACTTGCTTTCAATTGAAAGAGGCTCTCTCCCTGAACATTTATGCCACGGAGGTATTTAAACATCTCAATCATATCACCTCTATCCCGCCTTTCCTCTAAGGTGTACATATTAAGATCCTTAAGTCTGTCCTCATATGCTTTATAATGAAGCCCATTAATCATTTTAGTAGCAACCCTCTGCACCGACTCCATCCTGTTCACATCCTTTTGAAGGTGCGGTCTCCAGAATTGCACACCATACTCCAAATGAGGTCACACCAAAGACTTATACAGAGGCATTATCACCTCCTTTTTTCTGCTAGCCATTCCTCTCCGTATGCACCCAAGCATCCTTCTAGCTTTTGCCGTCGCCTTTTCTACCTGTTTAGCTACTTTAAGATCATCAGACACAACCACACCTAGGTCCCGCTCTTCTTTAGTGGAAAAAGTACTTCACCTCCTATACTGTATTGCTCCCTTGGATTGCTGCAGCCCAAATGCATGACCTTACATTTTTTAACATTAAATCCCAGCTGCCAAATTCTAGACCATTCTTCAAGCTTAGCTAGATCCCTCATGTTATCTACACCTTCCTGGGTGTCTACTCTATTGCAGATTTTGGTATCATCCGCAAAGATGCAAACCTTACCCGACAGCCCTTCCGCTATATCACTAACAAAGATGTTAAAAAGAATCGGACCAAGGACAGATCCCTGGGGCACACCACTGGTAACATCCTTCTCCTCAGAGTGAGCTCCATTTACTTGTACTCTTTGTCGCCTCCCACCCAACCAATTTCTAACCCAAGCAGTAACTTTAGGGTCCATCCCTAGGGTGCTCAGTTTGTTTATAAGTCGCCTGTGAGGAACAGTGTCAAAGGCTTTACTGAAATCTAAATACACCACATCTAGAGCTCTCCCTCGGTCCAACTCCCTGGTCACCCAGTCAAAGAAATCAATCAGGTTTGTCTGACAAGACCTGCCTCTGGTGAATCCATGCTGCCTCGGATCCTGTAATCCGCTGGACTCCAGAAACCTCACTATTTTCTCTTTCAGCAGCGTTTCCAATAATTTACTCACCACCGAAGTTAAACTAACCGGCCTGTAGTTTTCAACCACATCCTTACTTCCGCTTTTGTGTAAAGGCACCACATGAGCCTCTCTCCAGTCCTTTGGCACCACTCCAGACTCCAACGAGGCATTGAAAAGGTCAGTCAGTGGAGTTGCTAGAACGTCCCCAAGTTCCCTCAGTATTCTAGGGTGTATCCCATCCGGTCCCATCGCTTTGTCTACTTTAAGTTGAGCTAGTTTCTCACGAACACAGTCTTCTGAAAATTGTTCAAGATGTCCCTCGCTTCTGTTCTTATTTGTGGGTGTTTTCTGAGGTCCTGCTCCTGGTTCTTCATCTGTGAACACAGAACAAAAATATTTGTTAAGCAATTCCGCATTATCCTTATCAGCTTCTACATATTCCCCCCCTGCACCCTTGAGTCTGACAATACCACTTTTGCCCTTCCTCTTCTCACTAATATATCTGAAAAATGTCTTATCCCCCCATTTTATTGCATTGGCTATTTCCTCCTCCTTTTGAATCTTTGCCTTCTTGACTACTTTGCTAGCTTCTCTGTTTTTCCAAATACAGATGCCTGTCTTCCTCTCTCTGTGATCTCTTATATTTCATGAAGGCCTCCCTCTTTTTCTTCACTTTTTCAGCTACTTCCTTCGAAAACCATAGCGGTCTCCTGTTCCTTTTGCCTTTATTTACCATTTTAACAAAAAGGTTGGTTGCCCTTAAAATACCCCCTTTCAGTTTTGCCCACTGTTTTTCTACATCCCCCAGCTGTTCCCATCCCACTAACGACTCCCTGAGGTATTGGCCCATCTTTGCAAAGTTAGTCTTCCTAAAGTCTAAGATCCTCACCTTGGAATGGATTCTAACAGCCCTAGTCCTAATACTGAACCACACCATCTGGTGATCACTGGATGCAAAATGATCTCCCACTACAACATCAGAAACACTTTCACCATTGATAAGCACCAAGTCCAGTATGGCCCCTTCACGTGTGGGGTCTGTTACCAATTGCCTGAATAGTTCTCCCTGTAGAGAATCCAGGATCTCCTTACTTCTAGATGATACTGCAGCAGGAATGTGCCAATCAACATCTGGCATATTGAAATCTCCTATCAGTAGCACTTCCCCTTTCCTAGCAATGCTGCGTATGTCTTCAATTAACTCTCTGTCCACCTCTTCTTCTTGTGATGGAGGTCTGTATATCACACCAATGCAAATAGATTTCTCTTTCCCTCTTTCTAGTTTAACCCACAATGCCTCCTCTCTCCCTTTTAAGCTCTGTAATTCCAAAGCTTTAATAGTAGTTTTTACATATAGTGCCACTCCTCCTCCCCTTCTTCCTACCCTGTCCTTTCTGAATAAAGTATAGCCAGGTATAGTTACATCCCAGTCATGGTTTTCTGTGAACCATGTTTCTGTAACTGCCACTAAATCCAAGTCAGCCACTCCCACCAAAGCTTCAACTTCAGGGATCTTATTTCCCATGCTACGGGCATTAATACACACTGCTTTCCATATGTTCATTAGGCATGTAGATAGCTGGGTGGCTGGTGGACTTGAGGATCGCCTGGTAACATGCCTGCCTGGTGCGAAGGTAGCGGACCTCACGCGCCACCTAGATAAGGTCTTAGATAGTGTTGGGGAGGAGTCTGCTGTCTTGGTACATGTTGGTACCAATGACATAGGAAAATGTGGTAGGGAGGTTCTGGAGGCTAAATTTAGGCTTTTAGGTAGGAAGTTGAAATCCAGAACTTCCAGGGTAGCATTCTCCGAAATGCTTCCTGTTCCACGCGCAGGACCCAAAAGGCAGACAGAGCTCCGGAGTCTCAATGTGTGGATGAGAAATGGTGCAGAGATGAGGGGTTTGGATTTGTTAGGAACTGGGGAACATTCTGGGGAAAGGAGGGGCTCTTCCGAAGGGATGGGCTTCACCTTAACCGGGATGGAACCAGGCTGCTGGCATTAACCTTTAAAAAGGAGATAGAGCAGCTTTTAAACTAGATATTAGGGGAAAGCCGACAGTCGCCCAAGAGCAGATGGTTCGGAAGAATGTATCTTTGAAGGATACTACCAAAAGCAGAGAGGTTCCACAAAAGAGTAAAGTAGCCCAAATGCCCTCAAGTATGGAGCAGACAGAGCTTAAAGATCCCAAATTACTCATGTCTAACAGACAAATTAATATGGATAAAATACATTCTCTAAAATGCTTGTATGCAAATGCTAGAAGTCTAAAAAATAAGATGGGAGAGTTACAATATATAGCACTAAATGAAAGGTTAGATATGATTGGAATATCAGAGACATGGTGGAAGGACGACAACCAGTGGGACACTGTGATACCTGGGTACAAACTATATCGTAATGATAGAGCTAATCAAATTGGTGGAGGGGTTGCTCTCTATGTTAGAGAGGGCATTGAGTCAGAAAGGATTAAAGTTTTGCAGGAAACAAAATCTGCTGTAGAATCTATATGGATTGAAATTCCATGTAAAAGGGGGAAGGCAATGGCAGTGGGGGTGTACTATCGAGCGCCTGGCCAGAATGACCAAATGGATGATGAAATGCTCAAAGAAATCAAGGAAGCTAACAAAAGTTACAGCACAGTAATAATAATGGGTGATTTCAACTACCCCGGTATCGACTGGGTCAGTGTCACGTCAGGACATGCTAGGGAGATAAAGTTCCTAGATGAAATAAATGACTGCTTCTTGGAGCAGCTGGTTCATGAACCGACCAGAGGGGAAGCCATATTAGACCTAATCCTTAGTGGAACACCAGATCTAGTGCAAGAGATAAGGTTGTTGGGGCCACTTGGCAATAGTGATCATAGCATGATCGCCTTTGATTTAATTAGTGGAGGAGGGATAGTAAGGAAATCCACAGTACTACCTTTTAACTTTCGAAAAGGAGACTATGATAAAATGAGGAAAACAGTCAAGAAAAAACTAAAAGGAGCAGTTGCAAAGGTTAAAGAAGTACATCAGGCTTGGCTGTTGTTGAAAAATACTATCTTGGAAGCCCAGACCAGCTGTATTCCACGCTTTAAGAAAAGTGGAAAGAAGTCCAAACAACTGCCAGCATGGTTTAAAGTTGAGGTCAGAGAGGCTGTTGTTGCCAAAAAAGCATCTTTCAGGAAATGGAAAAAAGAGCCAAACGATGAAACGTGGAAACAGCACAAGCACTGGCAAGTCAAATGCAAGGCATTGATAAGGCAGGCAAAGGGAGAATTTGAGAAGAAGCTTGCTGCAGAAGCAAAAACGCGAAGTAAAGACCTTTTCAAGTACATTCGTAGCAAAAAACCTGTGAGAGAGTCAGTTGGTCCATTAGATGATAAAGGGGTTAAAGGAGCACTAAGTGGCGACAAGGCGATAGCGGAGAGACTGAACGAATTCTTTGCTTCAGTCTTTACTGAGGAAGATGTAGGGATGTTACCCATGACTGAAGTGGTATTTAAAGGTGCAGAAGAATTGAAGGAAATATCGATACATCGAGAAGATGTATTACAGCTATTAGATAAGCTGAAGAGTAGCAAATCACCTGGGCCGGATGGTATACATCCAAGGGTATTGAAAGAACTGAAATATCAGATTGCAGACCTGCTATTAGTAATCTGTGAACTATCATTAAAATCATCTCTAATACCTGAAGATTGGAGGATCGCCAATGTAACACCAATTTTTAAAAAGGGTTCCAGGGGTGATCCGGGAAAACTACAGACCGGTGAGCCTGACGTCAATACCGGGAAAAATGATAGAAACCATCATAAAGAATAAAATTACTCAGCATGTAGATAGTCATGAACTAATGAGAGACAGCCAACATGGCTTTAGACAAGGAAGATCTTGTCTTACTAATCTGTTATTTTTTTTTTGAAGGAGTGAATAATCAGGTGGACAAAGGTGAGTCGGTTGATATTGTGTATCTGGACTTTCAGAAAGCCTTTGACAAGGTCCCTCATGAGAGACTTTTGGCAAAACTAAAGAGTCGTGGGATAGGAGGCAGTGTACTATTGTGGATCAGGAACTGGTTAAAAGATAGAAAGCAGAGGGTAGGGCTAAATGGCCAATTTTCCCAATGGAGAAAGGTGAATAGTGGTGTACCCCAGGGATCTGTGCTGGGTCCGCTGCTTTTTGACATATTCATAAATGACCTGGAAAGTGGAATAACGAGTGAGGTTATCAAATTTGCAGATGACACAAAACTATTTAAAGTTGTTAAAACCCAAGAGGATTGTGGAAAATTGCAAGAGGATCTTGATAAATTGGAAGACTGGGCATCAAAATGGCAGATGAAATTTAATGTGGACAAGTGCAAGGTTATGCACCTAGGGAAGAACAACCCAAACTATGGTTACACGATGCAAGGTTCCACATTAGGAACCACCACCCAGGAAAAAGATTTAGGCGTCATTGTGGATACCATGTTAAAACCCTCGGCCCAGTGTGCAGCGGCGGCCAAGAGAGCAAATAGAATGCTAGGTATGATAAGGAAAGGAGTGGAGCCCTGGTTAGGAAAGCCTTTGGGAGATGCCACCACGCAGTTTCTAAACCTGAGGAGGTTACTGGAGTTCAGCAATCTACTGTGCTCAAGGAATGTTCTGCTAAAGCAGCAAAAAGAAAGTAACCTTGTTTTAAAAAATATACAAAAAACCCTTTTAAGAGCTCCCAGTCAGAGAGCTAGCAATGTAATATAATAAAACAAACAAACAAACCCTCAAATCCTTACTGTTTGTTGATCTGTGGAGCCCTGGTTAGGAAAGCCTCAAAAGGGCAGGGCACTGGAGCCTTTTATGCAGGCTTCAACTGCACTCAGGAAATAGGCCCACTAACTCCTGATTAGGTGTTAGCAGTTTCTAAACCTGAGGAGGTTACTGGAGTTCAGCAACCTACTGTGCTCAAGGAAAGTTCCCATAGAGCAACAAAAAGAAAATAACCTTGTTTTAAAAAATATACAAAAAACCCTTTTAAGAGCTCCCAGTCAGAGAGCTAGCAATGTAATATAATAAAACAAACAAACAAACCCTCAAATCCTTACTGTTTGTTTGATCTGTGGAGCCCTGGTTAGGAAAGCCTTTGGGAGATGCTACCACGCATACGTGGTCTCCTTCCCGCCCAAGGGTGCCATATTGCTCAGTCTCCTGTTTTCCGCAGAGCCCTTCAGATGTTCGTCTGGCTTGTCCCTGGAAAAAATTGATTTTTTTTCTCTCTGAGTTTCATATTTGCCTCTGGTATCGCACCGGTACTCTTCCCGCCAACAAAACTCGGTGTCGAGTTCGGGTCCTTTTTGTAGTTTTTTCATTTCTTTGATTTTATGGCATCTTCGTGCCTTTTTTCCCAACTAGCAGCCCGGAAAGTCTACGAGCTCGCAGGGGTACCTTTTTCCTCCATGGCTACAAGTGGCTTAAAGAAGTGTTATCGGTGCTCGAAAATTATGTCTTTGACCGACACACACGAATGCTGTCTCCGCTGCCTCGGGCCGGACCCGGCAGCATGCGGTCTTTGCAAGAGGATGTCCAGCAAGGCCCTCAAGAGCCACCAGCAGCAGCATGATTAAGTTTTTCCCCAAGTCCCTAGTGCCTCCGAAGGCCAGGGCCTCGTCGGAAGCCTTGACACCTCGGGCGGACCCTTCCGAGCCCGAGCCCCACCGTGGGCCTTCAGAAAGGGAGTCTCCCTAGAGGGAACCCAGGAAGAAGAAGAAACCCTCAAAAGCGTCCTTGGATGGATCAGACCAACCTGGTGCCCCCTGGGCAAGGTCCTGTAGCCTGAGACACTCCGAGGCATTGGAGAAGGAGCAGCCTGCAAAGGTCCCCTGGAAGGATTCGACCTTGGACCGGCCTCGGTCCCCAGACACCATCCTTATCGAGGTTTCCTCTGTGGGGGAGCTGACGCCAGGCCCGAGTCCCTGTGTGCCCACACCAAAGGCTGCAGAGCCTTCTGGTCTGGAATCCAAAATGGCAGCCCTGGAGCACAGTTTGTCTGCTTTCATGGACCAGCAGTGGGCGCTGTTGTCCGGTAAGACTGGTTCATATGCCCCGACCACCAGGCTCTCGACGTCGAAGATGCCCCTGGAGGACAAGTCGATCCTCGAGCTCCTTTGGCCTCGAGTCGATATTCGGCCGCGTTCTCAATCTGAGTCCCACTCAGCGGGACCACGATCATCCCTGGCAAGTGTGCCGGGCATCGGCTACGGAGCATCGGGAGCCCCGAGGCCTGCAGAGCAGCCCTCCTACGAGTCCTCAATGGACTACTCAGAGTGGGAGATTGAGGATGAGGAGTACCCCGATATTCATCGCCACCGTGATGTCCCATCAGACTCTCCCGTCTTGGAGCCTCGACAGCAGTCCCTGCTGGAGGATATGGGCTTCCTTGATTTTGTCAAGGATGTGTCTAAGGCCCTGGCATTCCCTTCGGATTCAGAGGAGGACTCTCGAGCGGATGAGTTGGAAATCCTTTAGTATGAGGCTCCTCCGAGGGATTCGCTCACAGTGCTCATCCCTCCCATCCTGGAATGGCTGATGCTCAGGATGTGGGAGACACCGGCATCTATGGCAGTGGTGAGCCACCAGCTCGATTTGATGTATCGAGTCCGCCAGAGCCCGGGCTTCCAGAAATCACAGCTGCATGGTGGTGGAGTCGGCCATGCGTTGGCTGAAAAGCGAGAAGTCACACTCCTTGGTGCATCCCAGCAGGGAGGCCCACACCTTGGACACCCTCGGCAGGAAGTGTTGCCAGGGCTCGATGCTCATCGGCCAAATCCAGGCCTACCAGCTGTACATGGGCATGTACCTGAGAAACCTAGCGAAGGAATTCTTTGGTTTCTCAGCTGGTCTCTCCGAGGAACCCTGCAGAGGTTCAAGAATCTGGCAAAGGCAGTACGTGAGTGCTCCAAGTTCATAGCCTGTTTTCCCCAAGGTGATCAGCAGCCCACAGAGGAACGTCTGGCCCACTATGCCCAGAGATGATTGACCATCACCACCGACTCCTGGGCACTAAGGATGGTCAGGGAGGGTTACCTCCTCCACCTGGCTCAGACACCTCCCCCTTATTTTCTGGGAGAGCCCCTCAGGTCTCCACTCCACCAGGACCTTCTATTGAAGGAGTTGGCAGGTCTTCTCGAGGACAAAGTGGTGGAACCGATGCCCCACCATCTCAAAGGCAAGGGGTTCTACTCCAGGTACTTCCTTGTATCAAAAAGAACAGGCCTAAGGCCCATCCTTAACCTGCGCAACCTCAACAAATTCCTGGTGAGGGACAAGTTCAAGATGCTCTCCTTTGGAGGATTGCGGCCCTACTTCCAGCAGGGAGATTGGCAATGCTCCTTAGACCTCAAGGATGCCTATACCCATATCCTCATTCACCCCAACATAGGCAGCACCTGCGGTTAATAGTGGGGGGAAGGCTCTATCAGTACAGGGTGCTTCCCTTCAGCTTGGCTTCTGCCACAAGGGTCATCCCAAAATGCCTGGCAGTCGTGGCCGCTTTTCTCCGTCTCCAGGGGGTCTTTGTCTTCACCTACCTGGACAATTGGCTCATAAAGGGAGACACGGCCTCAGAGGTGCAGCAGGCCACTGCACGCACCATCCAGGTTCTCTGCAGCACTTGGGTTTTGTCATAAACTACCACAAGTCTCACCTCCTCCCGACACACTGTCTGGAGTTCATTGGGGCAAAGCTGGACACTTTTCAGTCAAAGGCCTTTCTACCCAGGGACCGAGCCGTCCGTCTCAGGACCCTGGCACGGGACATACAGTACTGTCTCTCTTTGCCCGTTTGACTTCTTTTGCGCCTTCTCAGGCACATGGCCTCCACGGTCCATGTCACCCCAGATGCTTGCCTCCACATGAGGGCGGTGCAGTAGTGTCTCCGAGACAAGTGGACTCAAGCAACGGGGCGCCTCTGAGACAGAGTCCCTGTAACCCGCCAACTGGCAGACTCTCTGGTCTGGTGGAAGTCTCTCCAGTATCTTGAGGCGGGCATGCCTTTTCAGGCCTCAAGCCCCTTAAGGGTCCTCACCACGGATGCCTCCCTGCTTAGCTGGGGAGCCCACTGCGGGGAGTTCCGCACCCAGCGCAGCTGGTCACCAGGCGAGAGCACCCAGCAGATCAATCTCCTGGAGCTGCGGGCAATATACTTAGCTCTGCAAGCATTTTACCACCACCTGCATCACCAGCCAGTGCTGATCCAGATGGACAACCAAGTGGCAATGTTCTACGTGAACAAACAGGGGGGCACGGGGTCTCGTGCCCTCTGTCAGGAGATAGTGGCTCTCTGCTCTTATGCAATCCAACAGGGTGTTCTCCTATGGGCTGTATATTTACCAGGCCAGAACAACCTGCTGGCTGACAGGCTGAGCAGAGTCCTCCAGCCGCATGAATGAACTGGAACCCATGGTGGCCGACTGGCTCTTCTGGATCTGGGGGGAACCCTTGATGGACCTGTTTGCCAGCCCAGACAACTTCCTGTTGCCCTGCTTCTTTTCCTCAAAAAAGTCAATTGGTCACTATACTCAAGAACGATTCAGCAATAAGCCAATCAAAAAAAGTAATATCGTTCATTCTCCAGGACCAAGCAGGAAGTCAGTCCTCACATATGGGTGACGTCGGCGCCGACGGAGCCCTCGCGGAGCAATTTTCCCCAGCTTTCAAAGAAAGCCTTTGGGAATTGCAGCGCGCATGCGCGGTCCTCTTCCCGCCCAAGGGTGCCATCTTGCTCAGTCTTCTTTTTTCCGCGGAGCCCTACAGACGTTGTCTGTGATTCCCCGCTAGAAAAGTTTATTTATTTGTCTTTTTTCTCGGTTCGACGCAGGTTCTTTTCACGCCCGGACCCGCGACGCCGGTTGCGAGTCCGTTCTTTATTTTTCGGTTTTTTGTCCTTCGTGACAGATTTCGCACCCTTTTTTCTTTTTCACTGGCAGCCCGGTCTTTTGACCTCGCAGGGGCCCTTTTTCCCCCGATGGCTGCCAGCGGGTTTAAGAAGTGTGATCGGTGTAAGAAGCTCATGTCTCTTACCGACAAACACGACTGCTGCCTCCACTGCCTCGGGCCCGATCATGACCCGATGATCTGTGGTCCGTGTGGCAAGATGTCCTCAAAGGCGTTGAGGAGTCGGCAGCATCAGCGGGAACGTATCTTCTCTGCAGAGGCGTCGACGTCTCGGGACTCTGGTCCTGAGCATCGTCGTAGTTCCTCTGAGAGGGGGTCTCCTACCCGGGAGCATCATCGGAAGAAAAAACCCGCGAGGGCGGCGTCGGTGGACGCTCCTGGTTCCTCGAGGGCCAGGTCGCATAGCCCCGATAGCCGTCCCGGGTCCGTGGAGATGGAAAGGCCTTCCAAACATCCTCGACTCGAGATGGACTTGCCTCCTCAAGAGAGTACTGTTGTCCTCGTGGACCCGCCTCCGAAGGAGCCGACGTTGGAGTCGGGGGCTGCTGGGTCTCCTGAGCTCGGACTCAGGTTGACGGCCTTGGAGAGCAGTCTGACTGCCTTCATGGACGGACCAGCAGCGGGCATTGATCGCTGGCTTCGCCGGTGCTTCTGCCCTGACCACCGGGACGTCGACGTCCAAGTCGACCCCGGAGACCGAGCCGATCCTCGAGTCCATGAGGGCTCGAGTCAATCCTCGGTCGCGGTCTCCTTCGGCCTCCCGTTCGGGACCGAGGTCGTTGACGCCGACTCCCTCGGCGTCGGGGCGGATGGCATCGATGCCCGCCCGACCAGAGCCGCTCGACTACTCCTCCGAGGAGTCCGCCTGGGAATCCGAGGACGAAGAGTCACCTGGTTCTTTTCGGACTCGGTGTGTCCCATTGGACTCCCCCGAATCCGAACCTCGGAGAAGGTCCCCCCCGGAGGACACCCGGTTCTCGGACTTCGTGCGGGATATGGCCAAGGCCTTGGCCTTCCCCGTGGATCCCGAGGAGGAGCCGAAGAGCCGAAGAGCTCGATGCCCTCCAGTACGACTCTCCCCCGAAGGAGGCCTTTACTGTACCGGTTCCTCTGATGCTGGAACAACTTCTCTTCCGCATGTGGGAGAGCCCGGCGTCGTCGCCGGTGTTAAGCAAGTGGGTCGATTCCATTTATCGAGTCCGCAAGAGCCCTGGGTTCCAAAAGGCACAACTACCGCACCATTCCATGGTGGTGGAATCGGCCATGCATAGACTTAAAAGTCAGAAAATGCACTCCTCGGTGCCTCCCGGTCGGGAGGCTCGAAGCCTGGATGCCCTCGGTAGAAAGTATTTCCAAGGCTCTATGCTTGTTTGTCGAGTCCAGACCTACCAGCTCTATATGGGCATGTATCTTCGAGACCTGGCTAAAGAAATAGCCGGGTTCTCTGCTGGTCTCTCCGAGGAACCTTTGCAGAGGTTCCAAGCCTTGTCTACTGGTATTCGAGAGTGCTCGAAATTTATCTCTCGAGCAGCCTATGATGGCTTCGAAGCATCGGCTCGAGTAGCCGGAGCCGGCATCGGTGCCCGACGACAGGCTTGGCTTCAGTCATCCGACCTCGAGCCATGGGTGCAGGACAAGTTGGTCGATGTCCCTTGCAGAGGTGAGAACCTCTTTGGCAAACCCATGGATGAAAAGGCTGCACAGATCGAGACCGAGACTCTCACCAGGACTCGACTCTCCAGGAAAACCTCTGCCCCTTCTCAGAAGAAGAAGGGCTCGGGGAAAAAGCCCTTTTACCTGAGGAAGGCAGCTGCCTATAAACACTACCCTCATTATCAGGCCTCAACAGCTCCCCAACAGGGTCAGCAGGCCAAGGGACGGGGTAATGGGTCCCGTAGGCAGCAAGCCCCCAAGCCTGCACCACCGGCCCCTGCTCAGCAGGGTGGGGGCTTTTGACTTCATCAGCATAGCCTCTCCCCTCAGCTGGTTTCTCTCAGCACAGGAGGCCGGCTGGTCCACTTTGCCCACAGGTGGTCCAACATCACTACAGATACCTGGGTACTTCACATAGTCCAAGAAGGCTATCTTCTGCACTTCCACCAGGTACCTCCCTCCTACTTTCCAGGGGAGCCTCTCAGACTCCCTCTGCACAGGGACTTACTCCTTCAGGAGTTAGCAAGTCTTCTTCAGGAACAGGCTGTGGAACCGGTGCCCCACCACCTGAGAGGTCAAGGTTTTTACTCCAGATACTTTCTGATACCCAAAAGAACAGGAGGCCTCAGACCCATCCTGGACTTGCGGAACCTCAACAAGTTCCTAGCAAGGGAAAAGTTCAAGATGCTTACCCTTGGAATCTTGCTGCCCTACCTCCAGCAGGGAGACTGGCTATGCTCCTTGGATCTAAAGGATGCCTACACTCACATCCTCATCCACCCAAGCCACAGACAATATCTCAGGTTTGTTGTGGGAGGCAATCATTACCAGTACAGAGTACTACCCTTTGGCCTATCCTCCGCACCACGGGTATTCACCAAATGTCTCGCAGTGGTGGCGGCTTATCTCAGACTTCAAGGCCTCTTTGTATTTCCATACCTGGACGACTGGCTCATCAGAGCACAGTCTTCCCAAGAGGCCACTCACGCCACGCACCGCACTGTGGCTCTGCTCCAGCACTTGGGCTTTGTCATAAACTTCGCAAAGTCCACTTTGCTCCCCTCTCAGGATCTCGAGTTCATCGGCGCCAGATTAAACACGCTCCAGGCGCGAGCCTTTCTGCCTCTAGACAGAGCACACAGGCTCATGGATCTGGCCAGCCACTTTCACAGCAATTCCCTGGTCTCTGCCAGACAATTTCTGAGACTGCTCGGCCATATGGCTTCCACAGTCCATGTGACCCCCAATGCCCGCCTGAACCTGCGACCTGCTCAGTGGTGCCTTCGCAAACAATGGAATCAGGCCACGGGAAGCCTAGCGGACTCAGTGCAGATCTCCAACCCGCTGGTCTCTTCTCTGCAATGGTGGCTTCATCTGCCAAACCTTGTGCTCGGAATGACTTTTCAGTCTCCTCCGCCTTCTCAGGTCCTGACGACCGATGCTTCTCTCCTGGGTTGGGGAGCACATTGCCAAGGGACATGTACTCAAGGCCTCTGGACTCCTTGGGAGTCTGCCCAGCAGATCGACTTCCTGGAGATCAGAGCGATCCGCCTGGCTCTCAAGGCCTTCTCCCACCTCACGTCTCACCAGTCTGTGCTGGTCCAGACGGACAATCAAGTTGCCATGTTCTACGTAAACAAGCAAGGGGGCACAGGCTCCTCTCTTCTCTGTCGGGAAGCGCAGAAACTGTGTTCTTGGGCCGTAAGCCGTGGCATCCTCCTCAAAGCGGTTTATCTCCCGGGTCAAGAAAATTACCTGGCAGACAAACTCAGCAGAATCCTCCAGCCACACGAGTGGAGATTAGATCCGTTAGTGCTTCAGCGGATCTTTCTCAAGTGGGGACTACCCACCATGGATCTCTTTGCCAGTCCTCTCAACCGGCAACTTCCCCAATTCTGCTCTCGACAACCGCATCCTCTCAGAGTAGCGGCGGATGCTTTTCTTCTCTCCTGGTCCACAGGCCTTCTGTATGCCTTTCCTCCCATGCCACTGGTGTCTCGGACGCTCTTCAAGGTTCTCCGGGACAAGGCCTCAATGATCCTCGTGGCTCCCCGGTGGCCGAGACAGCCCTGGTTCCCGCTTTTGATGCAGCTGGCGGTGGACACTCCTCTCCCTCTGGGGTTTCAGCCCGATCTCCTGACCCAGGATCACGGGACTCTCCTACACCCCAACCTCAAGTCCCTGCATCTGATGGCCTGGCTGCTGAAAGGTTAGTCCTTGCTCCCCTCCTGCTGCCTCCAGATGTGGAGGAAGTTGTCTTGGCCTCCAGGCGACCCTCTACCCGGAAGTCCTGTGCTCTTAAGTGGCGTCGGTTCTCCATCTGGTGTGCTCAGCAGTCTCAAGATCCCTTCTCCTGTTCGGTGTCAGTGGTCTTGCAGTACTTGCTTTGCATCTCCAACCTTGGACTTAAGTCCAACTCAGTCAGGGTCCACCTCAGTGCTCTTTCTGCACATCACATGCCGGTGGATGGCAGGCCTCTTTCCAGCCACCCTCTTGTGGCTCGTTTCCTCAGAGGCCTCCTCCTTAAATCACCTTTGCGCCAACCAGCCCCTGACTGGGATCTGAACGTGATTTTACAGCGGATTACCTGTCCGCCTTTTGAACCTATGGCTACCTGTCCTCTTCGTTTTCTTTCTTGGAAAACCTTATTCTTGGTAGCCCTCCCTTCTGCTAGACGCGTTAGTGAACTGCAGGCCCTAGTGTCTGATCCCCCTTACACTAGGTTCTACAAGAATAGGGTAGTCCTACGGACTCACCCTAAGTTTCTTCCTAAAGTGGTTTCCCCTTTTCACATCAACCAGGAAGTGGTGCTTCCGACCTTCTTTCCCAGGCCACACTCCAGCCGAGCTGAAATGGTCCTGCATACCCTGGACTGTAGGAGGGCGTTAACCTTCTACCTTGACCGTACGCGGGAGCACCGAAGGGCTGTTCAGCTCTTCGTGTCTTATGACCCCAATAAGTTGGGGCTTCCTGTCTCCAAGCGTACTCTGTCCATCTGGGTTGCTGACTGTATCGCTTGGGCTTATGGGGCAGCTGGCCTCTCGTTGGAGAGTCGAGTCACGGCTCATCGTGTTAGGGCGAAGGCTGCGTCAGTGGCTTACCTCCGCTCTGTTCCGTTGGCAGACATCTGCCGGGCCGCTACTTGGTCTTCAAGCCAGACTTTTGCGGCCCATTACTGCCTGGAGAGGGAGTCCCGCAGGGACAGTGCTTTCGGACAGGCAGTCCTCCGTAATCTGTTTGAGGTATAGGCAACTCCTACCCTCCATCCCGGATGTTGGGCTACCGGTTGGAGACATATTCAGAGAAGATTCCTTCCTTCTGTGCTACTGAGCTTGAGGGAGCTCCTTTTTTGTGCTTAGGGTCTCCGGTAGCCTTAAGCTTGGGAGTCCCATATGTGAGGACTGACTTCCTGCTTGGTCCTGGAGAAAGAGTAGTTACTCACCTGTAACAGGTGTTCTCCAGGAGCAGCAGGAATCAGTCCTCACAACCCTCCCTCCTCCCCTTGGAGTTGCAGTCCTATCATTTCGTTTTTACAAATTTTTTTTGCTGTCTTTTCGCTATGTCATCAGACTGAGCAAGATGGCACCCTTGGGCGGGAAGAGGACTGCGCATGCGCGCTGCAATTCCCAAAGGCTTTCTTTGAAAGCTGGGGAAAATTGCTCCGCGAGGGCTCCGTCGGCGCCGACGTCACCCATATGTGAGGACTGATTCCTGCTGCTCCTGGAGAACACCTGTTACAGGTGAGTAACTACTCTAATTCACCGTTGTAAAGGGTCAAGAACAACAAAAGAGGTCTCAGTATAAAAGAACACTGCTGTGAGCAGGTGTGAGCCTCAATACAGCAGTGTTCTTTTATACTGAGACCTCTTTTGTTGTTCTTGACCCTTTACAACAGTGAATTTGAACGATATTACTTTTTTTGATTGGATTACTGCTTCTTTTCCTGGCAGGTCCACCCCTCCAGGATGGTAGTGTACACGTTCCTCGTCTCATGGTCAGCGGGCCTTGTGTATGCCTTCCCTCCCACGCCGCTGATTTCCAAAACCTTGTTCAGGACCTTCCACAACAGGACCTCGTTCATCTTGATTGCTCCTCGGTGGTCCAGGCAACCGTGGTTTCCACTGCTCCTCCATTTAACAGTGGAGACCCCCATCCCTTTGAGGATCTCTCCAGAACTCCTGTCTCAGAAAGGGGGCTCTCTTCTGCACCCCAAACTGGGGTCCCTGTCGCTGACAGCATGGCTGCTGAAAGGGTAACCCTAGCCCCTTTCAACCTCTCGGGTGGCCTCTCACAAGGTCTCTATTAGAAAAGCTTATGCCCTAAAATGGCGCAGGTTTTCAACCTGGTATGCTGAGCACGGGCCTGAGCCATTCTCCTGCCCGGTGGGTTTGGTGTTACAGTACCTTCTCCACCTCTCGCAATCTGGGTTCAAGTCTAACTCCGTCTGAGTGCACCTTAGTGCCCTGGCAGCACACCACCAACCGGTGGATGGCAAGCCTCTCTCGGTCAAGCCGTTGATGACCTGCTTTCTTGAGGATCTGCCCTTATTGAAGCCCCCGGTTCTCCTTATGGCAACCGAATGGGACCTCAACGTGGTGTTGGGGCAGCTCACTCGCCCACCCTTTGAGCCTCTGGCTACTTGCCACCTACGTTATCTCTCTTGGAAGGCCGCGTTCTCCAAGACCAAGCAGAAAGTCAGCCCTCACATATGGGTGACATCGACGTCGATGGAGCCCCTGCGAAGCATTTCCCCAGCTTTCTATGGAAGCCTTTGGGAATACTGCACGCATGCGCGGTCCCCTTCCCGCCTAAAGGTTCCATCTTGCTCAGTCTCTCTTTTTCCGTGGAGCCCTTCGGACTTGTGTCCTCGTTCACCCGGAAAATAGTTAGATTTTTTTCGTTCATTCCTTGCGATTTTCTTCACGGTTTTTGTCAGGTTCGACGCCGGTTCCCCTTCTCGCCGGGTTCGGTACACCGGTATCGAGCCCGATCTTATTTTTTCGGTTTTTGCCCTTCGTGGCTGGCGTTCGCGCCCTTTTTTTCCTTTTCCCTGGAAGGCCGGTCCTTTGACCTCGCGGGGACTCTTTTTTCCCCGATGGCTTCCAGTGGTTTTAAGAAGTGTGATCGGTGAAAGAAATTAATGTTTCTCACCGACACACACGACTGCTGCCTTCGGTGCCTCGGTCCTGATCATGATCCTAAGATCTGTGGACCATGTGGGAAAATGTCCACTAAAGCACTTCGAAGTCGTCAGCACCAGAAGGAAAGGCTTTTCTCCGACTCGGCCTGCGGCTGGGCCCGGACCTCGTCTGAGGCCTCGACATCTAGGGAGTCTGACCCCGAGCATCGTCGGGGCTCCTCAGATAGGGGGTCCCCCGAGCGGGAGCGAAAGAGGAAGAAGCGGCTCGCGAGGGCGGCATTGGAGGAGGTCCCTGGCTCGTCGAGGGCTAGGTCTCGGACCCCCGACCGCCGTCCCGGGCCCGTGGAACAGGAGAAGCCGTCAAAAGTACCTCGAGTGGAGCCGGAGTCTGCTGGACACGTAAGTCCTGTTGTCCTCGAGGACTCTCCTCCCAGGGAGCCGAGGTCGGGCCCGGCGCCGCTGGGGTCCGAGTCGGCAGCTGCTGAGTCTCCTGAGCTGGGTCTCAGGCTGACAGCCTTGGAGTGCAGATTGTCTGCCTTCATGGATCAGCAGCGGGTGCTGATGGCCAGCCTCGCTGGTGTATCTGCCCCGACCACCGGGACATCGACGTCGAAGTCAACCCCGGAGACCGAGCCGATACTTGAGACCATGAAGGCTCGAGGTCGTCCTCGGTCGCGGTCACCCTCGACCTCCCGGTCGGGACCGAGAGTATCGACGCCGGTGCCTTCGGCGTCGGGGCGGGTGCTGCCGGGCTCCACGCGGTCGGAGCCCGACTCCTCTTCGGATGAGTCCGCCTGGGAGATGGAGGATGAGGAGTCCCCCGATACATTCAAGACTCGGTGCGTCCTGTCGGACTCACCGCAGTCGGAGCCCCGGAGTAGGTCCCTCTGGAGGATACCCGGTTCTCGGAGTTTGTGCGAGATATGGCCACTGCTTTGGCGATCCCGGCGGATCCCGAGGAGGAGCCTCGAGCTGAAGAGCTCGAGGCCCTCCAGTATGACTCTCCTCCGAAGGAGGCCTTTACTGTGCCAGTTCCTCCGATGTTGGAACAGCTCCTCTTCCGGATGTGGGAGGCACCGGCCTCGGCGCCAGTCTTAAGCAAGCGGGTCGATTCCATTTATCGACTCCGTAAGAGCCCTGGGTTTCAAAAGGCGCAGCTACCGCACCATTCCATGGTGGTGGAATCGGCCATGCATCGTCTGAAAGTCAGAAGATGCACTCCACGGTGCCCCCAGGCAGGGAGGCCCGGAACCTGGATGCGTTCGGCAGAAAGTGCTTCCAGGGCTCGATGCTTGCTTGCCGTGTCCAGTCTTACCAGCTGTACATGGGCATGTACTTGTGAGACCTGGCAAAAGAACTTGCCGGGTTCTCTGCTGGTCTCTCCGGGGAACCTTTGCAGAGGTTCAAGTCCTTGTCTTCGGGGATCCGGGAATGCTCTAAGTTCATGCCCCGAGCGGCCTACGATGGCTTCGAGGCCTTGGCCCGAGTTGCAGCTGCTGGCATCGCGGCTCAACGCCAGGCATGGCTGCAGTCATCGGACCTCGAGCCATGGGTTCAACACAAGTTGGTCGATGTCCCTTGCCGAGGTGAAAACCTTTTTGGCAAGCCCATGGCCGAGAAGGCTGCTGAGCTCGAGACCGAACACCTCACGAGGACAAGGCTGTCTCGAAAGACCTCTGCCCCTTCACACAAAAAGAAGGGCTCGGGTAAAAAGCCCTTCTACCCGAGGAAGGCAACTGCCTACAAACAGTACCCAACTTACCAGGACTCCCCCGCTCCCCCACAGGGGCAGCAGGCCAAGGGGCAGGGACATTGGCCCCGTAGGCAGAAAGCCCCCAAGCTTCCGGCCCCTGCTCCTATTCAGCAGGGTGGGGGGTTTTGACTCCCAAAGCATAGCCTCTCCGTCTCTGCTGTCCCATCCCTACACAGGAGGTCGCCTAGCCCTGTTTGCCCACCGGTGGCCACCCATTACAGGGGACAACTGGGTCTTAAGCATAGTCCAAAAGGGCTACCTGCTTCATTTTCATCAGTTGCCTCCTCCTTATTTTCCAGGGGAGCCTCCAAGGCCCCCCTCTCCATACAGCCCTCCTCCTGCAGGAGCTCCAGGGTCTGTTACGAGACCAGGCGGTGGAGCCTGTACTTCCCCACCTCCAAGGTCACGGGTTTTACTCCAGGTACTTCCTAGTACCAAAGAGAACAGGGGATCTCAGGCTTATTCTCGACCTCAGAAATCTCAACAAGTTCTTGCAGAAGGAAAAGTTCAAGATGCTTACTCTTGGAACACTTCTGCCCTACCTCCAGCAGGGAGATTGGCTATGCTCTTTAGATCTGAAGGATGCGTACACTCACATCCTTATTCATCCAGACCACAGAAAGTACCTCAGGTTCATTGTGGGAGGAAACCATTATCAGTACAGGGTGCTGCCATTTGGCCTCACCTCCGCCCTCAGAGTCTTTACCAAATGCCTGGCAGTGGTGGCGGCCTACTTGAGGAATCAGGGCTGCTGCAGCATCTGGGGTTTGTCATAAACTTCGCAAAGTCCACTTTGCTCCCCTCCCAAAACTTAGACTTCATAGGGGCAAGACTAGACTCTCTGCAGGCAAAAGCTTTCTTGCCAGAAGACAGAGCCCAAAGACTGATGACCTTGGCAAACCATTTTCTCAGCAGGTCACTGGTCTCCGCTAGGCTCTGCCTGAGGCTTCTGGGCCACATGGCTTCAACAGTACATGTCACACCCCATGCCAGGCTTCATATGAGGCCTGCGCAATGGTGCCTCAGAAATCAGTGGTCGCAGGCCACAGGGAGCCTCAGAGACAGAGTAAGGGTGTCCAGACCATTCCTGCACTCCCTCCTTTGGTGGCTGCATCCCCCCCAACCTACTGGAAGGGATGCCTTTTCAGCCACCTGGGTTCACAGTGGTGTCGACCACCGATGCCTCTCTACAGGGCTGAGGAGCACACTGTCTGGGCAAGGAGTAGCCTAGTGGTTGGGGCAAGGTACTTCAGGCCGGAAGGTCGGGGGTTCAAATCCCACTAGAGGACAGCAACCTTGGGCCGGAAGGACTGGGGTTTCTAGTCCCACAGATGCTCCTTGTGGTCTTGGGCAAGCCACTTAACCCTCCATTGCCCATGTTCCCTGTAAGTATTAGTGTATGTGTCTCATTTCCCCATGAAATGTATCCCCCAATTGTGTTGTGACCGCTTTGATTGAAGGATAAGGCGGTATACAAAACTGTCTAAATAAATAAGTGCACTCAGGGCCTATGGTCTCCCTGGGAGGCCCAGCAGCAGATCAATCTACTGGAGCTTCGGGCTATTCACTTAGCCCTCAAGACTTTCTCTCCAGCCCTGGCTCACCAGTCTGTTTTAGTGCAAACAGACAATCAGGTAGCCATGTTTTATGTGAACAAACAGGGAGGCACTGGGTCCAGGCTCCTTTGTATGGAGGCGCAGGGCCTTATCTTGTTTGCGCTCAGGCACAACATGTTGCTCAAGGCGGTGTATCTCCCTGGCCAGGAAAATTACCTAGCAGACAGGTTGAGCAGGATTCTGCAGCCCCACGAGTGGCAGCTCCACCCACTTCCTGTTTGGCTGTCGTACTGAGAGGATCAGTTGTGCAGAGCTCCTGCTAGGGAGCAGTTCCTTTTTCTGCCTGTGCCTGGATGTCGGGCCCTGGGCCACCTCCAGCAAGGGAGGCCCAGGCCCAGAGGCCTGCCAAGCCTGGTGGGCCTCCTACTCGGACAGTGGATGGAGAAACTGGCAACCTGGAACAGCTGGAGCCCCAGGAGGGGGACTCCCCAGGTAGGACTGCACCTGGTCAGGAAGGAGGGACCCACAGGTATGGAGGTTTGGGCCCGCTACCCCAGGGAGGAGGCTCCTGTCTCCTCCCCAGGCAGGGTGTGGAGGCTGGGTGGCAGCAGGGAGAGGCCCTGGGGAGACCCTGGAGGACCGTGGAGTATAGAACTGGAGGAGGCAGGTTCCCCCCTCCACTTTGGGTCCTGGAGGAGGCCTCTACCTCCTCCAGTGAGGATGAGGACGGGGGGTCGGGCCTGCCGTCCTACCAGCAGTCAGCTAGGGCCCCAGATGACATCGTGGCGGCAGTGCGACGGCTTCGGGGTCTCCAGGAGGAGGCGGCCCAGCTGCAAGCCCAGCTCTCCCACCTGGAGAGCCTGCAGGCCCCCATTCCCGGGGAGGAATGGGTGGCCTATGCTACCTATCGGAAGGGGGTAAAGCGGGCCCTGAAGGCCAAGTACTTGGAGATTGCGTACTATCAGAACCAGGGTTGTGGGTCCCTTGCCGAAGTTTACCAGAATTATAATCGTTGGAAGATACCTGCAGTCCAGGGGAGGCCCCCGGGGGTGGGTCAGCAGGGGGGTCCATCCTCCTCTAGAAGTATGCCCTCTCCCATTATAGATCCAGGGAAGTCTACCACCCGTTCCCTGCCTTCCTCTTCTAAAGCATTTCCTGGATGTCCTGTGTCTTACCTGCAGCAGGGTGATGGTTGTGATGTTGTGAATGCGCTGGTTCCTCCCTCCGAAATGCTGTCTGCCCAGATTGTTCCTGCACGTCCCCAGGGTGCTCCGTTGATCCTGGTGGCTCACCAACAGTCGTGTAACACTGAAGGGACCATCCAAGATGGCCGCCGGGGTCTTTCTGATGACGTCACTAAGGAAGTGAGGTCGTTGCAGGAGCTGCCTGGAGGACTTCCCCCAGCCAGCTTACAATCGCAAGATGGCCGCCGGGGTCTTTCTGATGACGTCATTACGGAAGTGAGGTCGTTGCAGGAGCTGCCTGTAGGACTTCCCCCAGCCAGATTACAATCACAAGATGGCCGCCGAGTAATGGGTACTGACGCTTCCGGGAAACCCAGGAAGTCTGCAGAACGACCTTCCCCATCTTCTGATTTGCTGCGGGATTTTCGACGGCACTCTTTAAGCACAGAGGGAGCTTCTTTTTCATGCCCCTCGATTGGAGGGGGTGTTGTAGAGATGCAGCAGTATTCGGCGGTTTCTTTTCAGCATACTGCTGATCCACTGTCTTTGGATGTTTCCGGCTCTGAGGGGTTTTCTGCACGGGATCCCCGGCGGCGGAAGACTGGTTGGCCTCAGCCGTTTGATTCTGCTGTGCCACTTGAGGATCCACGGGTGGCGGATTTCTCCACCTGTAATAGGAATCCTGCTCCTTCAGCTACGATGCCTGTCCAGGTTACTGGGAAGGGGTTTGGTAGGGGGATGGCTGGTGGGCAGGACTCCCCTATTGTGGCTGCCCTCCCGGCCCCTAGAAAGCTACAGGGCACTCGCCCAGTATGTTCTGAGGTGGCTGACTGGGGCCGGAGGGGTGCTGGAAGGAGGAGAAAGGGGCAGGATGGGGGCTGCTCTTTCTTTTCTGCAGTCCCCGGGGGGGAGAGGGGGAAGAAAAGTGCTAGTCAGCTGTCACTGCGGCCGGGGTAGAGGAGCGGGATGCGCAGCTGCCTTTGTTGTCTGTTATTGCGGCCGACGGAGACCTGGCTCGCAGGGGGGTGTCCGCCCTTTCTGTTGGAGCCCTGACTACCGGCCAAACTTTTCTGGATCCTTGTGCCACGTCTGGCACCGACAACCAGGTAGGACCTGGGAGGGACAAGGGGCAGGGGGGTGGGGGTGTGGGGGAGGTGCTGGGTGGGGGATCTGCCCTGTTGTCTCGGGCGGGTCCTGCCTTGTTGTCGATAGCCATACAGGGGGTGGCGGATGATGGGCTACAGGACGGGCTGCTGGCGGACGGGGGGGAGCGGACGACTGGTTATATAGTGGGGAAGGAGGTAGTGGCTGCTTCAGGACGAGGGAAGGACTTGTTCTCCGTAGGGTCAGGGGGGGCGGTGGTCCCCTTGGAACCCGGGAATGAAGGGGAGCGGGGTCCGTCCCCGGTAGTGGTGGCCGAAACCCAGGAGCCTTGCGCTGGGTCGGGAATGCGGGAAGGAGGTTTGGGGGAGCCTTCCGGTTCCCTGGGTGTTACCGAGAACCAGGTCTGTGATGCCCTACGATTGGCTTTGGAGGCCCGTTTGGGCCCTCCCGGGGCTTTTACTGCCTTTCGGCAGCCGGAGGTAGAGATAAGTGGTGGTCCAGGGGTTCTCGGTGGCACTCAGGGATCCGGAGGAGGTAGCATCCCGGACTCTGTCTTTGCGGAGTTGACCTTCCCCAGTCCTCCGGTTGATCTAAGTGAGGAGGTTACGGATCCTGCGGTCCAGCAGCAGGATCCCCTGCAGATGGATGCAGGAACAGATCAAGGAGGGCAGGAGATGGGGGCTGGGGGGCCGGCTCCCCCCCTCCGTACCTTTGCGGAGGCTCTGAAGGGTCGGGCACCACTCCAGGCCGTCGGGTGAGGGTAGGGGGAGGGGAGGTTTTCAGGGGAATGGTCCCGCAGGAGGGGAAGGAGGAGGAGGAGGGGGAGGGTTTCAAAGAGGAGTAGGGGGTGAGGTCCGACGGCGCAACGTGGCGCAGATCCGATGGGCTGGGGAGGGGTCCCCTCCAGCCAGGGAACAGGTCTTGAGGATGGTCCTTGGGCTGGGGTTTCTCCCAGGAGATCTCTACGCCTTTATCCACATGAACAACACCATTGAATATGATGTTAGTTTCATGCTGAGACGGGGGCTGGAGATTTTCTGGGACCGATACCAGCAGCAGAGGGGGCAGGGAGGGTGGGCTGACTTTCGTGTTGTGCCTATCTCTCGCCAGGGGACGGTACCTGTGACCATCCTATCCAGGAATGAGTCGCTCCCAGGGCAGGACATCCAGTTTTGGTTGTCGCGCCATGCGGTGCTTCTCGCACCCCTGGTTAAGGCGCTGGGCCCCTAGGGGTGTGGGACGGATCGTGGAAGGGCAGGATCCGTTTGCGTGAGGTGGGAAACGTGGTGCAGCACGTGCCCTCGGCCGGTTTCCTCCGGTCGGGATCGCATCTTGTGCTATTACCCTGGGCAACCCCGCGAGTGTCACCGCTGTGGCTCATTCCGCCATTTGAGCATGAACTGTCCCGAGCAGGTCTGCACCCGTTGTGGTGGACGGGGTCACGCTTCGCCGGGTGTCTGCTAATTCGGTGTAACCTTTGCGGGGAGTTGGGCCACCCCTTTGCCCGCTGCCCCTCCGCGTCAAACAATGGAACGGGGGGGGTTTTACGTCACTCCACCTCGGGCTCCTGTGCGGGAGGAGGCTATGGAGGCCCCTCTCCCTCAGGAGGAGACCGGGGGCCCTAGTGCAGAGGAGTCCATCGAGCCGAGGGAGCCACCAGGGGGAGGGGATTCGGGTAGGAAGGAGGAGAGGGTTGATGTGGTGGAGGTTAATGTAGCACGACAGGATAGTGGGTTGAGGGTGGTGCCACCTGAGGAATGGACTACGGTCCCTTCCAAGGGTGGCAAGTCCAAAAGGAAGAAACGGGAGACATCCACGTTGATGGATGCAGAGCCCGTGTTGGACATCAACCGTTTCGTCTTTTTGGCCGCTGATGCGGCTGAGGCGGATGAGGGCTTGCCTGTGGAAGCAGGGCTTCCTGTGCGGCGCTCGGAGCGGTTAGCGGCGGGGGCGGCCCCTCTTCCTCAGCGGCGACCTTCAAAGGTGCAGAAGGCGCGCCGCAGTCAGGGTCCTCCAATCAAGGGGGATACTGGCGCCCGACGGGTGAGGGAGGATGGCCTTGTACCCCCGCAGTTGGGTTCGGGGCCTTCGCAGGAGCCCCCTGCTGACCCGGCCGCCCTGGCCTCCCCCGCGGGGGTGGGCACTGTCGTATTGTCTCAGTCTTTGTCCGGGGAGGGGGGGGCTGCACAGGTGGTGGACCCCACGGAGGAGGTCATTCCTCCGACCCCTGACCCGTTTGTGCCTCCTCATCCCGTGGGGGCTGGGTCTGCCCTCGCGACAGCTTTGCCTGGTGGTCCCGGGGGCGCCAGCACCCCCTGGGGTGATAGGGTTGAGCGGGAGGAGGAGGAGGAGATCCTCGAGGTGGTCGACGTGGACCAGGAGGAGTCGCTCCAGCTCGCGGGCTTGTCCTGCAAGCGGGATTCTGGGGATCCCGGGGTTGGTGAGAAGAGGAGGAAAGGGTCACTGCACTCGAAATAGGCATGGCGTGCACTCCTGTGTTCTCGTGCGCCACCATCAACGTGGCCAGCATTTTCTCAGACCAGGCGCGGGCTACTGCCTATGATTTTCTTTCTACGAGTGGGCTGGATGTCATCTTCTTGCAGGAGACCAGGCTCACCTCGCTCGCTAGCCTTCATCGGGCGAAGCGGGAGTGGAGGTGGGGCCCTTCGTACTGGTCCCTTGCGGCACAGCCCTACGCAGGAGTGGCGGTTTTGTTCACGTCTAACCGATTTCAGGTGCAGTACGTGTGGGAACTGGAGCAGGGCCGGTGTCTGCTTTTAGATGGCTACTGCGGGCCCCATCGGTTTCGTTTCGTGGTGGTCTACGGCCCCCAGTCTAAGTTGGCGCGGAAGACCCTGTTCGGGGTTATCCGCCCCTACTTACACACCTCCCGTTTGGTGGTCCTTGCCGGGGATTTTAACACCACCACCTTTTTGCAGGACCGAGGGGGGAGCGTTGCCCACCCAGTTACGAGGGCCTCTTTTTGGCCGAGATGACCCGGACGGCTGACCTCGTGGATGTTTTCCACCGGGCCTTTCCTAGGTCACCGGGGTTCACCTACTACCATGGGACCTGCAGGAGTCGTATCGATCGGATATATGTGAGTGCCCGGGTGGAGTGTTCCCCTCCGCAGTTGCAGGCGGTTGACTTTTCGGACCACCGCGTCCTCTCTGTGTCCTTCCTGGCCAACCACGAGGAGCTTAGCAGGGGTCCTGGCCCTGTGGCGACTGAATGTGCAGTTGTTGGCAACATCAGAGGTGGTCCAGGAGTTCTTGGCCTTTCTCGCAGACCAGGAGACCCTGCTGAGTTGTTTTTCCTTCCCGTGGCGCCTGGTGGGATGAGGTGAAGACCGTGCCCGACAACTCTTCCGTTCCCGGGGTACCTCCATGGCTCGATCCCGCTATCTCACCTACACTGTCCTCCGGAGGGTCGCTGGATCGTTTGGTATCCCGAGGGGCAGCGCGGGAGGAGGTTGAAGAGGTGCGTGTCCAGCTCCGTGGCCTGCTTTACGATCGCCATGCCTCCCTATGCTTCGAGGGGGCGGCCGGTGGGGGCGCCACTCCAGACCCTTTCCGGACTTGCAGGGAGAGGGTTCAGCGTCGGGAGGTCATGGCCCTGCGGGGCGAGGACGGTACCATTCATACCTCCCAGGAGGACCTTTTGCGGATAGTGGGGGAATACTTCTCGGACCTGTTTGGGGATCGCCCCGTGGACCTCACCCATATCCGAAACGTACCTGGGCCTTCCCCCGGTGTATTCGGCTGTGGTCCAGGCACAGGTTGATGCACTCGCTGCTCCGATTCAGCAGGTGGAGGTGGAGAGGGCGATTCGTGCCATGCCGTTGGGGAAGGTGCTTATGGGCGCGATGGGCTCCCTGTGGAGTTCTATCGCACTTTCATTGCCCAGCTGGCCCCCTTCCTGACCTCCCTGTTTCAGGAGATCATGGACACGGGGTATCTCCCGCGGTCATTTCGCGAGTCTGTCCTGCTGCTGCTCTCAAGGGGAAGGACGATAGCTCCTTGGACTTCTGGCGGCCACTCTCTCTTCTGAACGCGGACCGGAAGATCCTGGCCAAGTGTTTGGCCAACCGACTGGTGGAGGTGTCGGGCGATTTGCTGTCCCCTTCCCAGTATTGTTCCGTTCGGGGGAGAGGGGTTCTGGACGCTGTCGCCACAGTCCAGGAGGTGGTGGAGAGAGGCCGGTCGCTCCAACGGGACCACTGGTTGGTCTCCTTGGATCAGTCCAAAGCCTTTGATCGAGTCAGTCACCGGTACCTGTGGGTGGTGCTCCAGCACTTCGGCCTCCCCGCAGGTTTCCTCTTCGTCGTGCAGGCGCTGTACCGAGGGGGGGTGAGCTTCCCGTTTATTAACGGGTGGCTCGGACGGCCATTTGGTGTCGCCTCGGGGGTGCGGCAGGGGTGCCCTTTGAGCCCCCTGCTGTATGTTTTCTCCCTCGCCCCCTTCCTCCGGAGATTGTCCTCAGGTGGGTTGCGGGGCCTGGAGGCGCCCGGTGCGCCCCCGGTGTCCGTCGTTGCTTACGCTGACGACTTCTCAGTTTACGTGGACGGCACTGATGGGGTAGAGGCCCTGCGAGAGGCCGTGGAGGAGTACTCGGAGGTAGCCCATTCTGTTGTAAACCACAGCAAGTGCCAGACGCTGTGGTTGGGCTCCTCGGAGGCCTCCCCGCCTTCCTGCGCCCCCTTTCCTCCTCCCGTGGGGGAGGTCCGCGTTTTGGGCCTCGTCTTCGGGTCAGAGGACTGTGCGGAGTCCAATTGGGACCGTTGTCTCGAGACTGCACGGTGTCGGGTGCTGCGGTGGAGGGGGTGGAGGTGTACGTACGAGGAGAAGATCAAACTCCTCGGGACGTTTCTGCTTCCTCTCTTTCTGCACGTGGCCACAGTCTTCGTTCTTACGTTGTCCCATCAGGCGTCTGTTTGTGCCGTCTTTTTCTGTTTTCTGTGGGGTAACCGCTTGAAACCCTTTCCAGCGCAACATCGTCGTCCTGGATCGGGCAGAGGGTGGTTTGGTTATGTTGCAGCCGCTGTTGTTCCTTTCAGTCTTGTCTATTGCATTTCAATTAGGTAGGATGAGTGAAGTGGGTGGGGTTTGTTGGGTGGCCTCCTATAGGGAATGGTTCTCAAGCTTCTGGGAGAAGTGGGAGGTTGCGTCCTCGGCCCACGTGTGCGCCGGAGAGGGGAACAGGCCCATCGTACGTATTTGTGATGGTGGGGCTCATTCGGCGGTGGGGGGTGACCGACCCGCTCGCCCAGTCCTTGGGGCGGAAAGGATTATACCGGATGGTACTCACCTCTCACTATCAACCACGGTGGGCCCTGCGGGACTGTCGGCGGATGTGATGCAGCGGGGCCTTCGGCTGTTGAACTCCCCTCGGCTACCGAAGAAGGTTCGGGATGTAGCCTGGTTGTCTTTCCACGGGCGTTTGTACGTGAGGGACAACCTCATGTACAGGTCACAGGGCGAGCGGGTCGGTCCGAGGGCCGGGTGTGAGGGGCAGGCGGAGACCATGGACCATTTCCTCCGGCAGTGCCCCTTCAACGTGGAGGCCTGCCGGTTGGTGTCCGCTGCTCTTCACCTGCGCGACATATCCCTCCTCACGTATGCGGACTGGGTGTACGGGGCCCGGTCCTTTCCGCTAAGGCAGGACTCCGGGACCCGCTACCTAGACACGGCGGGAGTGCGGGACCACCGATGGCAAGCGCGCGGTCATGTCTCGACCCGGGGGTTGGTCCTGCCCCTCGACGAGGTGGTGCGGGCCAGTCTGGAGGAAGTGTCCAGCATGGCGCAACGCGAAAGGCGGGTGGTGGAGGTCCATCGTTGGGAGCGGCTGTGGCGTCACCTCACCCTCCGCCCCCCATGAGGGGGAGGGGTTCCCGGGGGGTTTTCCTCCCTGTTAGAGGTTAGGGGGGTGGTTTTTGTCTCCCGGGTGGAGGAGGGAGGTGAGACAGGAGGGGGGGGGGGGTTAGTCCCTGGGGTTTCTTCCTAGGTTTAGGGATCTGGGGTTGCTTTCCTTCCGGTGGGGGGGAGGGGGGTTTTGCACTAGGGCTGGGGGGGTTGTTGGCCACTTGTCCGCTCTCCCTCTCTCTCCATGGGGGATGTTTGTTTTCGTTTTCTCCCTGGAGCAGGTGTGTGTTTGTTTTGTTTTTGTTTTTGTTTTGTGTTTCTGCGCATCCCGCTCCGCTGTTTCGGCCGATAGGGTTGGGTTTTTGTGTTCATTTATTGATTTGTATTATGGTTTTGTTTCTGGTGGGTTTTCGTTGGGGACGGCACATGCCTGTATGTTTCTGTTTAGGGGGGTGGGGGTTTTCTTTATTTATGGGGAGGGTGGGGGTGGGGGTGGGGTAGGGATTGGGGTGGGGGCGGAGGAGATGTTGCTCCTTTGTGGGGACGGGGGTGGGAAAGGGGGAATGCGTTTGTTTTTTGTGGGTTGTGTGAGTGAGGGCTTGGCAGCCCTGATGGACATTTGGGACATTTGACTGTGCTGGGATTGTTGTGGGTGGTTGGGGGGGGGGGTTGGGATGGACATTGCATTTCTGTTGGACTGCTGCGGGTTGCTGTTGGGGGGTTGGGACAGACATTGGACATGCTGAACTATTGCGGGTTGATGATGTCGGGGGGAAGGGGCACGTGTGCTGGTTGTTGGGTTTGGTGGTGGGGAGGTGGGTCACGGGGGGGGGAGATACGTGTTTTGTGCTATGTCGGGGGGTGGGGGTTTTGGGGGGTGTGGGATTTGGTTGGGGTACTTGTTATTGTTTTTGTTTTTGCTTTTTGGTATGTCTTTTGTTGCTTGTTTAATAAATTCAAAATTTCCATCCCATGGTAGTTCAGAAGATCTTCCTGAGATGGGGACTTCCATCTGTAGATCTCTTGCCAGTCCCTGAACAGACAGCTTGCCCAGGTTATGCTCCAGACAACCGCATTCTCTGAGACTAGCAGCAGATGCTTTTCTGATTTCCTGGTCCCAGGGCCTCCTATATGCGTTTCCTCCCACGCCTCTGGTGGCCCGAACCCTGTTCAAGATTATAAAGGCCAGGTCTTCGGTCCTTCTGGTAGCCCCCGGTGGCCGAGACAACCTTGGTTCCCACTTCTGCTTCAGCTGGCAGTGGACACTCCACTACCTCTGGGGTTGAAGCCCGACCTTCTGTCTCAAGACCAGGGGTCTCTTCTACACCCCAATCTCAAATCTCTCAATTTGATGGCCTGGAAGCTGCAAGGGTAGTTTTGGCTCCTTGGGGCCTACCTCCTGAAGTTGAGGAGTCGTCCTGGCCTCTAGGAAGAAGTCCACTAGAAAAACCTATGCCCTGAAGTGGAAGAGGTTTTCTGTGTGGTGTCAGATACGTACAGAAGATCCTTTCTCATGTACTGTACCAGTGGTGCTTCAGTACCTGCTGCATTTATCCAATCAGGGCTTAAGTCCAATTCTGTTCGGGTCCACCTCTCAGCTCTAGCAGCTCACTAATCTATTGAGGGACACTCCATGTCGGTTCACCCCTTGGTGTCCCGGTTCCTCAGATGTTTGCTCTTGCTCAAGCCTCCTGTCCGTCCTCCAGCCCTGAGTGGGGAGTTGAATGTGGTCTTGCAGCAACTGACTCGCCCACCTTTTCAGCCGATGGCTACTTGTCCTCTTCGCTTCCTTTCCTGGAAGACCACTCTTTCTGGTAGCCCTTAACTTCGGCCAGAAGGGTGAGTGAGCTTCAAGCTCTGGTCTGTGACAGGCCTTACACCCGCTTCTATAGGAACAGGGTAGTCCTTAGGACTCATCCAAAGTTCCTCCCTAAAGTTGTCTCCTCTTTCCACCTCAAACCAGGAGGTGGTTCTTCCAACATTCTTCCCTAGGCCTCATGTAAGCCAGGCTTGAAGCGGTCCTGCATGCCCTGGACTGTAGGAGGGCTTATCCTTCTACCTTGACGTACGCAGGACCCCATAGGAAGGGCTACTCAGCTCTTCATCTCTTTTGACCCTAATAATTGGGGTTAGCTGTGTCCAAGAGTACCTTGTCCATATGGGTGGCTGACTGCATCACCTGCGCTTACAGGGTGGCGGACCTTCCCTTGCATGTCGGGTCACGGCCCATCATGTCAGGGCAATGGCTGCCTAAGTAGCTAATCTCCGCTCTGTACCATTGGCAGACATCTGCAGGGCTGCAACTTGGTCCTCAAGCCAGACTTTTGCAGCTCATTACTGCCTGGAGAGGGCACCGAAAGTCCCGTAGGGACAGTGCTTTTGGCCAGGCAGTACTCCGGAATCTCTTTTGAGGTTTAGGCAACTCCTGCCCTCCAGCCCTCCGTTGGGCTACCGGGTGGAGATTATCTTTCAGTGAAAAGCCTTTCTTTGATGCTGGGACTAGAGGGAGTTCTCTTGTTCAGCCTGGGTTCCTTGTAGCCCAGAGCTAGGGGAGTCACCCACATGTGAGGACTGACTTCCTGCTTGGTCCTGCGAGAAAGAGTAGTTACTCACCTGTAACAGGTGTTCTCCAGGAGCAGCAAGGAATCAGTCCTCACCAACCCTCCCTCCTCCCCTGGGTGGGAGTTGCAGTTGTACATAGTTTATTTTACAATTTTTGTGTGCTGTTTTTTAGCTATGTCATTTGACTGAGCAAGATGGCACCTTTAGGCGGGAAGGTGACGCGCATGCATGCGTGCAGTATTCCCAAAGGCTTTTCATAGAAAGCTGGGGAAATGCTCGCAGGGGCTCCATCGACGTCGAGATTTGGTCACCATATGTGAGGATCTCGATATTTTCTGCTCCTGGAGAACACCTGTTACAGGTGAGCTAACTACTC